>JAXQQM020066989.1:0-65835 GCA_034641835.2 Pinus albicaulis | reverse complement strand
TCATCATCAAAACAAAACTGAGCGATAATAAAATAATTTACATTAGAATGAATAGCCACACCAAAATAAAAGTGCTTCAAAATTGAAATTCCATAATTTGATAAATTGCATTAGAATGGATAGCCACACCGGGATAAAAGTGCTTCAAAATTAAAATTCCATGACTTGACCGCGAATTTGATTTTGAATTAATATTCGAGGCGTCATTGAAGTTGAGATGAGCAGCGACTCAACACCATATTGGACATCTTCAATCCAATTCCGCCGTTCAGCACAGATTCATTGAAACGGAGCCACAATTTGTTTTGTCATTTGTGCGCTAACCTTGACATTTGTGCGCTAACCATGACAATATCGACCACACTATTTCACAATCATCCTAGGTTCAGTTGTTAGAAAAAAGAGATATTAAATAGGCATTACATACTACAAAAGTTATATTATGATATTTTTATTGGTCTTCTAACTGAGATATTAAAGGAGTTGTCTAAATGGATTCAGCATTATCAAAAATCTCTAAGGCACTCAAAATATTAAGG
Source organism: Pinus albicaulis (assembly GCA_034641835.2). Lineage (NCBI taxonomy): Eukaryota > Viridiplantae > Streptophyta > Pinopsida > Pinales > Pinaceae > Pinus > Pinus albicaulis. The sequence continues at coordinate 65,296 of JAXQQM020066989.1, read as the reverse complement.
TTTGATAGTTATAACAGGGATTTACAAAAATCTATGTCAAATTTTCTTAAAATCTTACTAAAATTTCTATGATTTTCAGAGCCAAAAAACAGTCTAATTAAACTACTGCAATATTAAATAGACATTACACAACACAAAAATTATATTATGGTATTTTTATTTATATTATGATATTTTATTGATTACACTAATTACAAATATATAAAATATAAAAGAAATTCCACACATATTTACAAATTTATAAATAATAAATAATATTTTTTACATTGAGTTTTTCTAATTCATAATAGCAGTTATATAACATGGAAATATTATATCCAATATCAATAATTTATAATAAAAAGTATGACATAGAAACATTATATAGAATCCAATAACAATAATTCATAATAACAACTACATATGACAGAGAAACATTATATCGAATCCAATATCAATTACGTTCAATGGAATTCATACCTTTCAGATGTAAGGTCCTCATCAGTGTGACATGGCTGATTTGTTATTGCATAGAAACTTACATCACTTCCACTTACTTTCGATGCAATTCATACCTTTCACCGCGAGCATCACTGACATTCAATGGAATCTAGGCTTTTCTAAGTCGAGTCGAGTAGTTTTTAGTGCGATTTTTTGAAGGTTTTTATGGTGATTTTTTACTGTGTAATTTTTCTAAATTCTAGCAGGAATTTATTGAAAAGAAAAGTTTGATTGTTAACTTTGCACAATCAAAGTGCTTTAGAGGTTTTTGAGGGTGCTGAATCCATATAGAGTCAAAAAACCAGTTTGAGTAACAAAAACCAAGGTTTTACCTTAAAAATTTTCATCGGATTCCAACACCTAAAACTTCAAAAAATCGCACTAAAAAAATTCCTTTCTACGTGAGAATAGTCATCAGTCACATGGCTGATTTGTTGAAAATCTTCCCCTTCTACTCATGCACCTTTCTACGGTAGAGCAGTCATCGGTGACATGTCTGATTTGTTGAAAATCTTCCCCCTTCTACTCATGCAAGAGCATCTTGGAACTGTAGATAGCGTAGATATCATATGCAATTTCTTAATTTTGATTTTATTTTATGATTTAAAAATTCCAGTTTCACTATGATTATTTGGATTGGCTTCTCTTATCTTGAGATTTCAATTTAAAAGAAAAATAAGAATGTATGGTCGGTCTAAAAATATTTTTGGATGTATACACATCTCAAGGAATGGAATTAAGAAATTTCAAATAGTTTTTGTTTCAAAGCTTATGCTTTGTATTTGGGATTAGGATCTCTGCTTTGTATTTGCGATTAGGATATCTATTTTGTAAGCGGTGTTATAATTTTAATTTTTACATCGACACTAGTGATTTTATTATTATTCTAGTTTATCAATTATAAAATTTAAATAGTTAGTGTTATTTGTTGTTAATTTAATATGGGATGTTGTTATGTGCATAAAATGAAGTATTATATGAAATAATAATAATAATGATAATAATACATTTCAAGAGCTATTTAATTGGTAATCAAAGTAATGTGATTATGAGAAAACTGAGACATTGAAGGTTCAAAGTAGTAGACCTTTAGTAATGTGACTCTGAGAAAACTAAAACATCTAAAGTTCAAAGTAGTAGACCCTTAAAGGTTTACTAGTAACTATGTGTTAGAGGAGGATATTGGGTTCCTTTGAAATATAAAATAATAATAATAAAACATAATGTGGTGTGAATTAAGAAGTAATAATAATAATAAATAGATTCCATTCAAATTATTATATTGTAATTTTATTTCATTTTATTTATTTTTTTCAGTGGAAAAAAATTTACGAGCACAAAATCATATAGGTAAATCATTTTTAATTACATTCGGATATAGGTTTGTTTATAGATAAAATATGTGATTCATTATCCAACATATTGAACATCAACAGTGATGTTTAAGGTAAAATCCTTCCAAAGCTTGTTTATAAACGTATTTCTTCAGCACATATTCTCCTCTGTCCATATGGAAATCCTCCCAGTGTCCCACTATCTTCCTTCAGTATTGTTCTTCACCCGTATTCGGTGAAAAAACCCCGAATTTGTAACAAACATATTTTTTCAGCACTTTTCTTCTCTACCCATATGGATTTCCCCACAGTGACACTCTATAAAGGATCAGTATTGGTCTTTGTCCCCTGCTCTGTATCCAGAGATAAAAACACAATGTGCACCGTGGTCCCTATGTTATATGATATCCTCCGACCGTGAAGTACAAAAAAGAAGTATCCCTGCCAACAGGTTAATCAAAAGAATTTGAGGACATCACTTGCTCAATTTCAAGATGCATCATTTAGTTCATAATGCATCTCTCCGAAATTTCCAGTTAGACCCTTCTTAGATAGTCGATCGGCCTGAGTATTCTTCTCCCGATAAATGTGTTTAAAAGTAATGGAGGAGAAGGATCTACTCCTAGATTTTTATTTCTATCAAGCCAAGCATCTAAGTATCTAGGATTTAGTGAATTCCCTTTGTTCATGTGATCCATCAGGACCTAGGAATCCCCCAAAACCCACAACTTATCCAAGTATAATTGATTTGAGAACCATAGCAAACCCCACAACGTCAACATCTCAACCCTCATGTTTGTTCCCAGCCCACCATACCATTGGATTTTATAGTGACATATAGGAGATATCATCAATCATGCTTTGCAGCCACATCTACTACTTTGTGACGCCCCATCGAAAATACCACAGGATAGTGGATTTAAAATGGCCTTAGTCTTTTTGATAAATTAGAGAGGGGCTTCTGTTAAGTTCTTAACATTCCCAAAATATGGATTATCTAAAGACTATATTTTCCAGGTGTGCTATCCTGTTCATCAAATATCCATCTATTTTTACAACAGCATAAACACCACTGAAAAATTATGGGAATGTTCCTAAGAAATTTACCTTTTTGAAACCACCAACTGATATAGTTCTCAGGATTCTCATAATCGTGTATGTGAAAATTGAAATGTTTGCTCAGTGTGAGGTGGATCTCCCGAGCAAAAGGACAAAAATAAAAAAAGTGGAGGTTGTATTCTACCTCCCTCATGCAAAGTTTGCAAATCCTAGTCCCAATCTTCCCTTTTCTTTGAAGTTTGTCCAGGTAAGATTCTTATCTTGCCAAACTAGACAAAAGAAAATAATCCTTTTTTCTGTGCATTTACCTTCCAAATTTCCATGAACCAATTGTTTTGAACATATCCAAATTTGGCATTGATAAGCTCTTTGTAGGCATCACTAATACTAATTTGGTCATTTTTTTTATAGTACCTCTCCAAGTGACTTGGTCTACCGATATTTGTCTCCTCAATCCAAGACACCTCAAAGACTCCGCATATTTTAACCACTCAGATTATCGGATTCCATATTACCATGTAGATATAGTACCACATCATATTTCCATCTTGGGGCTTCACCCATCCAGTCCTCTATAACATGTGGCATGTAGAATAATCCTTTTCAATTTATTTTGGTCACCATTTCCGCACTGAGGGCATGGGCTTGCGGAAATCCACGAATACTCGGGTGTCCAATCAGAATTTTCCTCCCATCACCAAATATACAACGTAGATTCTCTAATAAATGAACCCATATTTTCATGAAACATTTCCATATTATAGACCCCCTTGATAATTTCTCCCAGTCCTTTATATATATTTATTCCACACCCATGTTTCTTAGATACTTATGTTTTAAAATATCATTCCATATGCCCTGTGTTTATAAACCTCTCCATAATGATTTCATTAGTAGCGCTTTGCCAAAAATCTCCATGTCTAGGATACCCCAGCCCCCTTTATCTTTTGGTTTTGAAATCAACTCCCATCGAGCCAAATGATATTTCCCTTTCTCTCTGCCCCCATTCCAGATGAATTTTTCCATAACACTCCTAATACTGTCAATCATATTCTTCGGTATGATGAAGAGGTTGTACCAATACACAATAAATTGTTGAAGTAATGCCCGTGCCAACACTAATACTCCCCTCTTTGACAACCATTTTATGGACCATCCTCTGATCCTGCTTTTATATTTCTTCAGCAACAATAGCCAACCACCCACACAATATCGTAGGGGTTTCATGTGAAAGCCTAGATATGTAAAACCTCCAATGAGGGGGGACATTTGGAAGTTGAACAATGGTCCAATATAATCATATAACCCGATCTCCCTCGGCATAATAGATGCATGACTTACCTTCGTTTGCCATCATCCTAGATGCATTACTAAATTTTTTAAATATGTGATATAATGCTACCCAACAACATTTCATTAACTGCCCGAAGATCAAAACATCGTCATATTGTAAGTTTTCTTTTATTAATAAAATTTAAAAGTTCTTAAAATGTATATGACATTAAATTAATTTAAATAATTATACATCCATGGTCTTTGAAAACATACACTTAATAAACATATATAAACTTAATAAATTTAATTTGTAAAAATAAAATAAAAAACAAAAATAAGAATATATTATATATTAACATGTGAAATTAATATGAATATAAATAATATTATTAATGACCAACATAGATCAATCTTATATTTCGATCTAATAAATGCTAAGAGGAATAAAATTTAATGAGTTGTAAATATTTTCTCAATTTCTTGTTATGAAACGAGCTCCAAAACTAGAAGAAAAGAGAGATAAATGCCTTAGAATCCAGCCACTTTGAGGGGGAAACCTCCTTTACATTACATAAATGAATAATTCTTGGATGATACAAATCACAAAACCTCCTTCTATATATAGGATTTCATGGTGTCACAATATAATCCTAGCCGACCTAACAATAATAATGTAAGGACACAATAATAACATTATTGGGGTTACATGGGTAAAATAATAATAATAAGGGGGCTACACTAACAACAATAAGGGACTATACTAGTAATATAGGGACCTAACATGCCTCTATCCTTCAAAAAAGTGTTGTCCTCAACTCTTGAGTAGCTCTGAATGCTTCTGTATAAAATTCTCATCCTCCCATGTAGAATCTTCAATGGGTAAGTTCTTCCACTTGATGAGATACTATCAAATTGATCGATGTCGTAGTTGTCGAGTTCTTGTTTCTGTGACTACTTCAGGTTCCAATATGATTTTTCCTTCATCATCAAGTTCTGGCAATATTGTTAGAACTGGAAGTTTGTCACCTATAACCTTCTTTAATCATAAAACATGGAAAACTGGATGCACTCGCGAAGAAGTAAGAAGTTGTAATTTGTATGCCAGAATACCAATATTTTGAAACACCTTGTAAGCACCAAATACTTTGGCGATAATTTATTATCTTTCTTAACTTGCTTGAGGGACATTTGTTTGTATGGTTTTAGCCGTAAAAATACCCATTCTCCTAAATCAAAACTTCTCTCGATGCGATGTTGATCTGCTTGTTGTTTCATTTGATTTTGTGCCAAAATTAGGTTATCATTTAAGAGTTGTAGAACTTCTTGTTGATGCTCGATGTGATCTTCCACTATTTTAACCTTAGAATTTTCTCTTAAATATGATGTGATGGATGGTGGATGATATCCATAAAGTGCCACAAATGGGGTCATTTTGCTGTAGTATAGAAGGAAGTGGTATACCATCATTCAACGAGAGGTAACTGCTTGACCCATTTTATATGTTTATCAGATATAGAACAATGAAGATATCCTTCCAATCATTTATTCACTATCTCACTTTGGCTATCACATTGACAATGATAAGATGATCTATGAGCTAGTTGAGTACCCAAACAAGAAAATAATTTCGTCCAAAAATTTCTAGTGAAAATGGGATCTCTGTCGCTTAAAATAATCTTTGCGTTTCCATGTAGTTTTTGAATTGTTTCCATAAATACAATTGCAACTATACTTGCTTTAAATGGATGATATAATGCACAAAAGTTTGCATACTTAGTAAGTCTATCAACTACCACCATGATGACACTCTTTCCTTCGGACTTAGGTAAACCTATTATAAAATCCACTGAAATATACTCCCAACATTCACTTGGAATGGATAAAGCTTGTAGAAGACCTGAGGTCTTAATTGTCTCAACTTTATTTTGCAGGCAAACCAAACATTCTGCCGCAAACATTTGAATATCAAATTTAAGGCCATTCCAAAAAAATCTTTCTTCACCCTATGTTATGTTTTTAAAAATCATGAGTGTCCTCCTAAAGTAGAAATGTGCAATTCCAAAAGAATATTTTCTTTTAGTTTGGAATTCTTACAAATATATAAGCACTCTTTGCATGATAAGGAATCATTTTTCAAACTAAATGTATTAGATGTACTAGGATCTTGCTGCAACTTTTGAATGGGCGTCCACACTTCTTCATCCTTCTTCCATTCATCCCTTACTTCATATCATAGCTTCATAATGTTTGATATCAAAGCTTTGGATTGTAGGGTTTCTCTTTATATGAACAAGTCATTGTGGAATTTTTACTATAATGTTTTTTCTACGAATGTTCAAAAACATAAATTTTTACAGAGCGGAGCCGAAGTCCAGAGGAGCATTGCATAAAAATTTCAGATCTTGGTTCACAGTATTTTTGGAGATATAATCTGTGGAAGTTAGGTCTTTTTTAGGCTTCCTAATTTCATCTTAAAGAGGTGACTGTGGGAAAATATTCATAAATCTCTCTGTGAGCATCAGATTGGAATTCTATAAAAAGTGGTCGCAAGTACACAGATTGTAATTTCCTGTGTATCAATTTCAGATCCAAAGGAGGAAGAACTGACACGTGGCATGACATACAAGTTTTCTCTACTGAACCAGTCCATAATAAGGTCATGAGTGAGCTGAGAAGAAATTATCTTACATATATTGCGAAGAGGAGAAATAAAATGAACAAGAAACTTCAAAAGAAGACGATATACACTAGGAACCAACCCCAGAAGAAGAAGAAATGTGTTTGACCATATCGTGTAATGCATTGACAGGAATTACCATTCCTTACACTCTCAATATAGAAGGACATATCAAGAAGAAAAAGGTAATAGTTTTGGTTGATTCAGGTAGTACTCATAATTTTATTCATTGTAAGGTAGCCAAGGAATTGAATTATTTCCTATACCCAACACCAGAATGTCAAGTGATAGTTCCAAATCGAGGAACTATAAATTTCTCTGGAAAATGCCATAATATCAAGCTAACCATGGGGGATATGTATAGAATAGTCCAATAATTTCCATTCCAATGGGATGTGTTGATGTTATACTAGGAGTACAATGGTTACAATATTTGGGGACGGTAGCTTTTAATTTTCAAGATTTTTTCTTGAATTTTTTTTCGAAAGGAAAGGAATTCAAATTATGGTGTATTACAGGGAAGCCAGGAAAGATAATAAGCCCTTGTTCCAAAAGTTATGAAACTAGCTCCAAAAATAGAAAAAAATAGAGATCAACACCTTAGAATTCAGCCACTTCAAGGGGAAAACCTCCTTTACATTACATAAATGAATAATTCTTGGATGATACAAATGATAAAACCTCCTATATATAGGAGTCCATGGGGTCACAATATAATCCTAGCTGAACTAATAATAATAAAGTAAAGGCACAATAATAACAATATTGGGGTTACAGGGGTACAACAATAAAAATAAGTGGGTTACACTAACAACAATAAGGGACTATACTAGTAATATAGGGACCTAAAATTTATGCACTAAAAGAGAGATTTTCATCTTCATAGATGTGATCCCTCTTAACACTTGGTAGATAGAGAGTTAAGATGGATCTAAGTTGGTGACTGGCACATTCATATTAAAAATTTGATTTATACATACCATTCTATATCATTTTTCACTTCTTAAAACTAATGGCATCAATAAGTGTATAAAAGCTAGTAAATTATGTTGATCCACATATATCAATCACCATATTAATATGGTTGTGCTAATTTATAGTTAACATGTGTGGAGAGGATTAGTAAACCATGGTTTACTATGGTTTATGATGGTTGATTTTTGTTGACTATGGTTGACCATGGCTTTTTGTTGTTGATGATGGGCAACATGGTTGATAATGTTTAAGCATGGTTGATGACGATTCACCATGATTGAGCAAGGGAATATGAGGATTGATCTTTTGTGACCATGGATAACCAAGCGAATATGACGACTAAACATTGATGACCATGGTTGGCTATGGTTGATCACAGCTTAAAAGGATTGACCGTGGTTGACTATGGTTATATATGGTTAACCATGGATGACCAACGTAACCATTCTTGAGTTAGTTTGACCATGGTTAAACATGGTTGAAATTGTTGTCAATGTTGGACCATGCTGACAATAAATAATATTGCTTCAACATGGGTTTACTATGGTCAACTATGATTGACTATTTGTGAGCTTAGTTCCCCATGGTTTTCAACATTTAAATAAATATGGATATGGTTGACCATAATGACCATGGATGACCATGGTAAATAGGGTTGAGCATCGAGATCCTAGTTAAATATTATTGACTATGTTTTGAGCATGGTTGAATGTGGGTGATTATGGTTAAATATGGTCAAATAATTATTAATGAATGTTGACCATGGTTGACTATGGTTGAATATGTTTTATTTTGGTTTACCTTATTTGACCATGGTTAATGAAATATGAGGATTTTGACCATTGGAAACTATGGTTGATGATGAGTGAGGATTGACCATTGGTGACCATGAGTTACCAAGGTTAATTATAATTAACTATGGTTGAATTTAGTTCACAATGGATGGCCATGGTAATCATGGTTGATTAGTATTGAGTTGGATTAACCAGGGTGACTATACTTGAATATATTGTCCATGTTTGATTGTGTTTTACCACGTTATAATTGCTTGACCATGGCTAATCTTTTAAAATTATTGTTGACAATATTTAATTGTAGTTGATTGTGAGTGACCATGGTTGAAAATGGTTTCCATCATTTAATTATAGATGAATATGGTTTAGCATGTTGGCTATGTTTGACAATGTAACATCACTCTGTAACCTCGCATAAAACCACATAGGATTAGAAAATTTTACACATTTTATTGCATATAACTTTTTCAATTAGCTATTCCATGTTCCTTCACTAACCATTAGGTTAAATATTCTATTTTTTTTCTGAAGTTGGACTAATTCTATTAAGCAAAAATATGATACAAGATGGTGATACAATCAAGAGAGACAGAAAACCGGCAACCGGCAATGATAGGACTATCAACCTCGGTTCCCGAGGAGAGAAACAAGCAAAGTACTACAACCAAAGACTGAGAAGCTAAAAAACTGATCTCTACCTAGAATGGGTAGAGGTCTCAACACGAAGCTTTTTCCCTTTCCTGTTTTTAACTTTGACCCATCCATCCAGGGGCGAATGAGCAACAATAACTTGAAGACTGGGGTTCTCCGAGGGGGGCCCCTCCTTTTCTGAGTCAGAGGAGGAGGTCAAATGAGCACGTTTCTGGGCGATGGCGATGTCGGAGGAGTGTGCCGGTCCATCGTTGGAAGGAACCCCAGCTGGAGGGGCTTGATCCAAATCTGCATCGCTGGCTTCATCTTCAGAGCAAGAGGATTCAGAATCCACGGCAGGAGGTGGAGAGCAAGGAGCCCATCGTTTGGATTTGTGCTTGGAGAGGTTCTCCTTTTTCTTTTTTGCCGTAAGAGAAGGGCAGGTGGACTGCAGATGCCCTGTTTGGTGGCAGTGGCGACAACGGAAGGCTGTATTTTCGTAGTCTAGAGTCTGGGTCCAGACAAAGTCGTTTATTTTAAGAATGTTTTGGTCTGGGAGTCCCTTGCTTAAATCCACCTCCACACATATTCTGGCATATGTGTAGAGACCTACTCTTTCCCTCCTGTAATCTCCCGTAATGAAACTGCCCAAGGAGTTGCCTATAGCTTTGTAGACTGCAACATGCCATAAGTGGACAGGTAGGTTTGGAAGTCTGATCCATACAGGTGTCCTGGTGATGACTGCGGTTGCCGGATCAAAATCTGGAAACCAAGGCGTTAAGAAGAGCCCTGCAGTTCCCATGAACCAAGGGCCTTCTTCTAAAGCCTTTTCATAATGCTTACTGTCATCAAAAAGAACAATGAAATATCCTTTTGAACAGAAACTGACCTTACAATGATGTGTCCAGTTTGCATGAACCCAATCATAAAGGTCCTGAGATCGCGGCCACAGTCCGTTGAATCTGCAAATGATGGCTCTTTCTGCATATTCTTGAAGTTGATTTACAGGATCTGCATGGGAAATTTCAACAGAGGGAACTTCCTCAGTTTTGTTAACCAAAAAAGGCTTGGATTTAAGGGCTTCCGAGGGTTTGGGGATCTCGGAATGTACTGCATCTTTGTAAGAGAAGGGAGGAGCGGAGGACGACTGTCCCGCTGCACCCCTCTCAAACGTAGGGTTAACACCAAAGAGTTGTTCCTGTTAATGCTGTAAGAAGAGATGGGTAGAAGATCTTCAAGTTGTTTCCCTTGAAAGAGAAGTCTCTGAAGGCCAGAAGGGATTCCAATCCGTTGTTCAAGAACCAGCTTGAGATCCAGCACCAAATCTGTGGAACAGACCCATTGCAGGATGGTTTTGCCTGTTGGTTGAGAGATTTGGATCTGAAAAGATTCAAAGAGGTTCCTTGACACAGTGTCAGGATTGCTTGTGCTACCAAGAGCATGTCTGCCATGGCTTTGATGGGGAGGAACTTTCCCCATCAAAAAGAAACTGTCATTGCTGGGCAGAAACAGAACTGAGACAGAGGACTGGGAAGCAGGGTGATTGAAAAGCCAGTCGATCTTCTCCTGCCTGAAAACACAATCTCTGCAATTTTTAAGATGCTGTAGCTGCCGTCTTTTTTTTCCTGCAAGTTGCATCTGCCTAGTCAGATCTGCAGAGCAGGACCTGAGCGGAGCAGATGATGCAGGACTGAGGACCTTCGAGGTCCAAAGCGGCACGAGAGCCTTCGGAGTAGGGTATGCTGTGGCTGGCTTCTTAGCTGGGCGAGGAACCAATTTTTCCAATCTTCCGGCACTATTACCACTCTTATCTCTACCACCATGACGGCTCTCAGTGCCAGAGCCCCAAAAGTAAGCTGGAAGTAGAGGGAATCGCATGCAGAGAGGCAGGGTGCTCGGCCCCTTGTCGCCCACTAACCCACAACTAGTATTCAATGAATGATTACTCGGAGTGACGACAACCAATATGGCCACAAGCCCGCAGGGGCTTTTGGCCCTCGCAGTAATCCTGCAGTCCAGGGGCATCAAACAAGCGTTTGGTGCTGAAATAGCGAAAAAAAAATCAAAAGTTACCAGATGCGGGTGCGAGGAAACTAGAACAGGCCAAGATTCATGCCCATAGCGAGCGATGGAAGGTTGGGGGTCTCTGGAGGAGGGCGCCGTAAAATCCAGTTCCCAAGCTCCGCAACAATCCAGTGCATGTCCAAAGTTCGGAGGCTGCCCACTCATGGAGTCAAGAGCCATGGAAACGGGAGTACCAAACCCTTCAAGTGCGCACCCAGGAGGATCCGCCGCCGCGCGGCCATAAGGCCCAAACCTGCAAAACCTGCAAAACCTAGCTCTTCTGCTCTCCATAAAGCGAACTATCGGTTAAATATTCACTATTAAATAAATTATAATTTATGAATAAAATAGAAAGTCACCGAACATAACAATAATCATTGCAATGTAATACGATAAGCTTTCTAATGTAATATTGCATCATTTTTATGGTTCTTTTAACTAGGTTAGTTAGTCACATATTTTATGTTGTAAATTTCATATTGTGCAAAAAAAACAACATCATTAGAATGACACAATTAGACAATCACATCATTGAACACCGATATACCATAGAAAACCCGTAGGGTCAAAACTAGAAAAAAATTAATTTTATTATTAAATGCTCGTGAGGGTGTTCACCCCTCACTCAATGGTTATAACAGATCCCATCCCTTGACCATTGTCATAAAATATTACATAGAGATATCATGTTAAATGAAACATAGCTAGTTATAAGCTATTACAATCATCATGATATAGTTTACCCACATAGCCCTGAAAATTAAGTATTTACGATTTGGTTATTCTCATTAATGGATTATCCTTTAGATGACATTACTCCAATCTGTATAAACCACTAGATTATTGCCTACCATAATTTTAAACACAATCCATCTTCCGCATAGGTCGTAGTCTTTTCCCACAACTAGTAATATCAACAAACTTTGATATCATGGGTAGATCAAATAGTGATCAAATGAATAAAAAATGTTTATTATTTATGCTTTAACATATGTTGATGTGTATTCATCAAACATAATCAAAATAACATGACATTTCCTTTTAACGATACTGCACATGCATTAACTAAAAGTACTAGCTTTCAAAACATGCCTATAGATAATTATGACATTAACCATTATTTCCCCCTCACACATAAGTATATGTTAGTTTCCAAATAAAACCTGCTATAATAGTGATTATTCTTGTAAATTAAACTAGCACATTAGCTATGTTTGTTTTCTTTTCATGTGAACACATAAAATTTTCACAATTACATGCAACTACATAATGTTTTCTCAAAAGGAAGCTAACAGAGACTTGCATGCAAACACATAATATTTCTGAAATAAAAGTAACATATTGTTGTATGGAAACGCATGATCTTTGGAAAGGAAAATATAGCGTGATATTATCCACAAATACATAATATTTCCAAAGAAAAGGGCAACACAATCTTGTTTTAAAATGCACAATCTTTCAAAGGAAACCTAACATAAAGGATAATATTCTTGTGCATGCAAAAGAACTAACATAATACCTATTCTTCTCACATGCAAAACATAATATTTTCCAAAATATATTAGCATGATAATTATTATTTTCCATGCATGTAATAGCTCCTTCCCAAGAAATATAACATGTTTTATTATTTTTTTCATATATATTCGAAGCATATTAATTATTCTTTTCTTGCATGTGAACCCTATCAAAATTTAACCATTCTTTTATGCACACTTTTCCTATCTCTTCTTCATGAAATCTATTGATAATAATAACATATTCCTCCTAAGAGAAATTAACATGATGGCTATTATTTTTTGCATATCACACATATTATTTTTCAATAACTAAGCGATCTAAATGTTATTTATGTGTAATTAAGAACATGTTCTTCTATTCAAGAAACTAATAAAAATATCCATATACTATTTTAAAGAAATATAGTTGAATAGTTGTTCTATCCTTGTATACAAAAATATATTTCTATTCAAGAAAGTTAGCATAACAGTTTTACTTTTTGTGCACAAAAAAACTTATTTATTTTCAAGAATTCAACATAATAGCTTGAAATAACATATCTATTGATTATTTTTAAGAAAAATATAATAAAATGCAATAACTTAGTAGATTATTCTTTTTAAGAATTCAAACATAATAACATGCCATCACATGATTTTTTTTCAAAAGAATATTGTGACTTATTCAACCTCTATGTGTTCATATGAAATTTTCTCATGAATCGATTATTTGCATTTAATGTAGAAGCTTATGTTGGCATATCTCCCATGCATCAAATATTTTCATTTAATATAAAATCCTATATATGCATATTTCTTATGCATTGAATAATTGCATTCAATAAAAAAAACTTGTCTATTTGAATAATTGTATTAAATATAAAAATATTGTCTAGTAATATCATCTTAATATCACATCTTAATTTTTTAAGGATTCAAATGTATCGTATGCAACATATGCTTTTTTCAAAGAAATTAAAATGCATAATAACTCATATATTTTTAGTTTTTTTTCATGAAATTATTCTTTTTACTACATGAAAATATACATATTTATCTTGTTCTAACAAATCTAGCTCGGTAATTATCCCCTTTTTCCGTACATACAATTATATTTTTGATTTCCAGAGAACATAACATACTAGTTATTATCTTTCCAAAGAAAGTTACCAAAATAGTTATTATCGATGTGCATATGAGAACATATACTTTTCAAGAATGATAATATAATTAATCCATGTTTCCATACACAAAACCCTGCAATCTAAGACATTTTCTCTATCTTTCATGTGAATTGCTTAATAATATATCATAGCTTCTTCATATTCTTAATTATATGATACTTTTATCTCCTTAAATCACCTAATAAGGAAATAATTGCACCGCATAATCCATGCATCTTCACATGTTATGGATTAAGCATCTTAACGAAGTTTATTTTATGCCCATACATTGAAGAAAGGGATGTTGTAAAGCTGAGAGAGGAATATCGATATGCCCATTTTTTATGCTGAAACCAAAGCATATTTTAATTATGAAAATATTTGTTCTTTGGAGGAATGCTCGTCTATCGGTAGAGGGCTCTACCTCTAATTGGAAAACTAAACCAAAAAGCAAAAAATGTTTTATTTATATATACATAAAAGAAACATATGTTGCTGGAAGTTCTTGGTTACTGAAGAAAGGCGAACATATACTAATGTGAAATAAATTTAAATTAATGATTCCCATGAATAAATAACATGCAAAATGTGTGTTTCATCAATTTATTCAGTTAATTATGTGTCGTTGTGTCAGTAATTAAATTTACGAAATACCTTTTTTCATGCATAAAACATTTTTCTTCAAGAAAAGTAGCTATTACCATTATGCATATAAATACATATTATTACCCTACCAGGAAATAACAAAATACAAATTTATAACAAAATACAAATTTATTCTTTTCGTGAAATTTATCATATATGCTTATCTTTTTCAATGTGGCTTCCTCTTTAGGCACAAACTTCAACATAATGGCTCCTTATCACCATCGCCTCTCAAAGTCAGTATATGTATCTCCATCACATCCACATCCTCAACCAATGTATCACTGTAAATGATGCCTCATTAAAAAAATCAACTGCAAACTAGCATTATCGCCACCGTAGACATTTATGTCGCCATCAACCTTACCCCGGGTCTATGTGTATTAATTCTCTCTTCAAATATTTCGTGCGATATCCCCCTTCTTGGATCTATGAACGATTTGGTAACAAATAATTTCGTAATTATTTTTCAAAAACCCTAATGAATTCTTGATATTAATATTAAATTTGTAATAGAATAATAATTTATGAACATATTTTAAATACTAATGTTACATGTTAAATTTCCATTAAGGAATCTCTATGGAATATATTACGGTGGGAATATTACACTCTCCCCCAAGAAAAAATTATACTTAATGTTTATCATTAAATTCTACTCATGTTATAATACTCTAACAATATAAAGGGAGTCCTTCCCATTTCAAAAATGAAGGATTTATTTTCTAGGAAATACAATAACTTATTATCAATATTCATATTCATAAGCAGTTATAGCTGCAAAAAATATGCAAGTTCTACTTTCCATCACTAAACGATTATTCAATTAAAAAAAAAAATTATGTATATTGACTTATTGTTACTACCAATTATTCTTAGAAATATTCTCCACTTCGTGTCATATTTGAATTATAGGCAGTTTATCAGCCATGGAAAACACTAAGAGTAGTTTATCAGCCCATAGCAAGCACCTAGGGTGGTTTCATAGCCACCATGGCAAGCACCCCGTAGATTATAACTTAAAATCACATTATTCACAACATTTATATGCAATTATATTCACAAAAATTTAACTATAAATAATTATCATAGTACTTATACAAGTACTCATAGAAAAAATAACTCTATAATTATCACAATTACCAATATCTGCACCAAGAACATATTATCTTAGCCAATGCTAAGACATTCAAAATATTGGTAATGCAATAAAGGAATTACACTTTCAGTAATTCTTTTTCTACCACTAGGCTATTTTCCTATCGAAATGTACATAAAATGCTTACACAATCATAGAGGAAATTCATTTTTAACATAACACATAATGAATTAGTTAAATTGTTATGCTACATGAACCACAATGGGTAATAGAAAGCTCTTCCCAACCTATGGGAACTGTTTCCAGAACGAGATTGAGCCATTTTCACATCCAAGACAGTTATTTGACACTCACCACACTTGGTCTAATATAAGATTCCTCTTGAGAACATCCTGCCTATAACTCTTATAGTGTCCTGTCTTTTATTTGAGGGTTCCACTAGTCTTTCTTTTCCAAGGGATGCTAGGAATGCTAACATGTGCCAGATAGTTCAAAGGCGTGTAAAATATTCTAAGATGTGTCAAGTGCTAAGGCATGCCAATATCTGCAATGGTGTGACAATACATGCCAGGGAATATCAAGGAAAAAAAAAAGGAGAAACAAGTTAAAATACTAGGAAATGAACACATCATAGGGTTAATAAGTCATCAATTTACATTTTCCAAGAGGGGCATGCTATGCATACCAACACTAGGTGGAAATGAGTTTCAAGTGCCAAGTGTTAGTGAATTCTAAGTGCCAAATCATCCCCTGTTACTTCTCTCCCACTTTCCAATAACTGATCTCAAATAACTTTAATATTACACCATGCCAAAGCATATTGAGGCATATTAATGAATTTTATACATGATAATGATCATGGCCTCTTTAGGACTACATGTCTCTTCGCCCCCTTATCAAATGAGGTCCTTCTCAATTAATGTTATTTCCTTCATCCTAAGGACTCCTTAAATAGTTTTTCCTAGACCTCTTAGGAACCCTCTAGAACTTAGATTTTAAACCTCGTCTTGGGTCTGAAATCCCTTTTCTTTGCTTCTATTCCCACAAAGCCTTTTGTGACCAAACTAACACAAATCCATCTCACTAGGCTTGTGGAGTACCTCCCAAGATATATAATTCAACAATATAGTCTAGTTGTAGTAGCTATAACTTGGTCAAGCTCTTGTAGTCAAGCGATGGCTTGGTTGGGTTCCCAAGTCAAAATTAAGTAAGGGTAGTTGTGAGGGCATGATAGCTAGGGAGGGTCAGGGCATGCAAAGGAATGGAAAGGCATGCTAACACGTGTCGGACAATGTCAATGCATGCTGAACTACAATGTAAGGGAGTTTTGGGGCATATCAAGGGATAACAAGGTCAAAATGCATGGAAAGGAACAAATAAGAGTGTGTGCAAGGGAGTGTTAGCGAATTCAAATGTGCTAAGGATGAAGTGTGTTAGGACAAGTTTAGAATAGGATTTACATGAGGCAAGCCTACGGTTGTTATAAGGGTCTCGACATAGCAGTTTTAGACAAAGGGAGATCACTTTGTGCTAGGCACAACATTGTTTTTCCTTTGGTTGTTTTTTTCTTATACGAGATGTGGCACACTTTGGCACATGCTCATGATTTAAACTATTCTAGATAATTTTATATTATACATTGTTGTGTATAAGTTTTGGGGCACATAGCTTGTGTCAACTTATATCTTGTGTGCCTTGTGAATCTTGTGGTTCTTGCAAACTCTCAATTAATGTTTTATTGTTTATATGAAATGAACATACATCTGAAATATTGGTTGTGTAAACTATTTTTCTTAGTTGTTTTATGGCCATGGCTAGATCATGTGATCCTTGACTTGGTAAATAGTTAAGTGGGACAAGTTGAGATTGGACATGAGTGGCATAAGATGAGTTATAGGAATTTATTAGGTGAAAAAGGCACAACCTACTTGTAGTAGGTGCAATTGGTCAATTTGTTGAGGTTGAAGTAGGCCAATGTTTTCACATGAACTGCAGTAGCCAAGGACTTGATTGGGTTCCCAAGTTGTGAAAAAATGTAAAGTCTAGTTGTGAGGACATGAGTGCCAAGGCATTATAGGGAATGCTAAGATGTTTCAGATAGTGTTAAGGCATGTCAAACATGATAATATGTCCCAAGTGATAAGGCATGCCAAGATGTGCAAGGGTGTGTCATGTGTGCCAGGGACTGTCAAGGCAGCCAAAGGGAGAAACAAGTTAAACTACAAGGAAATGAACAAGTAAGAGGGTTAATTAGTCATAAATTTACCTTTTCTAAAAGGGGCATGGTAGGCACACCAACACTATGCGCCAATAGGTGCCATGTGAAAATTCTTAGTGCATTCTAAGTGCCAAGTCTTCCTTTGTTGCTTCTCATCTACTTTCAAAAAATTGATATACAATAAATTTAATAATAAAGCATGCCAAATCATACCAAGGCATCTAAAAATGTTCCATACATGCTAAGACTTTCCAAGCACCAACATGTGCCAAGCGCCTATATGTGTCAAGGACTGTTATGCATGCTATGAAGTGGAATGGCATGTTGAAGACTGCTAAGGTGTGCTATAGAGTGCTAATGCATGTTTATGAGTGTTAAGGAGTAATAGGAGAAAACATTAAGGGAGCACTAGGTCAAAATTCATGGAAGTTAATGAATATGAGGAACGTGTGCCAGGGACTAGTGTTAATGAGTGCTAGCTATCATGCCAGGGAGGGAGTGACAAGGTATGCTAAGCAATGGTAAGGCATGCTAGGGAATATCAAGGCATGTAAAGAAGTTCCAAAATGTGCTAGGGAGTTCTAGGGTGTGCTAATTATATGTTCCAAATAGTGCCAAGATATGCCAATACATGCCAGGTGCTAAGGATGTGCAGGGTGCCATGGTATGTCAATATGTGTCAAGAAGTGTCAAGGCAACAAAAGGAAGAACGAAGCTAAAATGTAAGGAAATGAACACATAACAGGGTTAGTAAGTTAGGACTTTATCTTTTTCAAAAGGGGCATGCTAGTCACACTAATAATAGGTCCCAATACATGCCAACTGGCATTGTGTGCCAAGTGCTAATGTATGTCAATGCATTCAACCAAGGTGTTCCAGGGCATGCTAGGGACTATATGCATGCTAACACATGCTAGGAGAGTTCCATGTTGTGCTAGCACATGCCACCATGTGCTTGGGCGTTACTGTCATGACAAGATGTTCTAGTTACAAATATGTTCCAAGACATGCGAGGTGCTAAGAAATGTTAGTGTGTGACAAAGAATTAATTTAAGGTGTGACCAAATTGTTGAGGAGTGTTAGGTCTTTCTCATTAATAGAATTGTCAGAGCTTGATTATGTATTAAATAATATATTTCCTATACACACTAGTGGAGCTTTATCTAAAGGGAATTTGATAGATAATAAGCTTAATAGATATGAATCATGTGTTGACTCATAGGAAAACTCCATTCGACTAGTGATTACTTGAGGGAAATTATACACACTAATTACTTCTTAAAAAATTGACTGATTATAACCACTATGGCCTTGGAAATATCATAAAAAATACTCCACAATAATGGCCTTAAACAATTATCTTTTGAAAACAAAATATTAACAGGCATATAGCATCATCAAAAACTCATTGGAATGATCAATGGTGACGAACATTTTTTGACCGTCACCAAAAGTAACAAAAAGAGCATTGGTGAGGGTCATTAAAATTTTGTCACTAGAAGTGTCACCAAAGTGAGAATTAGTGATGGGCCGTTAACGACCCTCACCAAAAGTGTCATTGAAAATTTCTTTGGTGATGAACATTAAAGGACCATCACTATATACAATTACAGTGACGTTTTTTTAAGTACCGCCACCATATGTGAAATTGGTGACGGACCTTAAAGGTCTATCACAAGCATGATCCTCACCAATGTCATTTTTTCTTGTAGTGGATGTTATATATAATATTAGTAGCCTCTCATCACATGTTTACCCCAGTTGTCTGAGTACTTGGTTATATGTGTGAAGAGGGTGTTAGAGAAGTGTAGTCTGTAATAGTATTTTCTAATATGTAACCATACAATGAGAGTGTTCGCATATAATTTTCATGCATGGAGTGCCATCCAATATACATAGAGTTACGTGGATAACCGTTTGATACACTTATACATGGAACACGATATCACCCCTCGAATGAAACGCTAGAAAAAAATAACAAATCCCATATTTAAAGATGTCGGAATACGTCTCTAGCCTAGACCTCTAGATGTTTGTGTTAATGTGACAAATTCTCCTTAGGTTGACTGAGTGAATTTTAAAGTTGATCTTGAATTATGTTTTATTTTCAAGGCTCAAAACCCAGTGTCACTCGAACACACCTATGATGAAACTAATCTGACAAAAATAACTCTTTTCATTTCCTTTGAACAATGAAAGGCCTAATGAAGTAGGGGAAGAAGAAATCAATCAAGAATGCAACAATTGATCTCCTCAACTTCGTTACTCCAATCAAAATCAAAGCAATATATGCAATGCATGATGCATAATATTGTTCTTTTGGATTCCATTTAATTTTCAGATGAAAACTAAGATATTTTCCGAATCACTGATAAAAAAAACTACTCATAATGATGACTAAAACACCAATTATTTCAATCAATCCAACGATCAAGAAAGGCATTTGTTAATGACATATTTAACAAGAACAAAGAAAAATATAAAGAAATTCTTATGAAAGTAACTCAAAACCAAAATAAATAAAAATTAAGGCTTTTGAGAGATCAAAATACACTCAAGGACACAAGGAAGAGCAGTTGGAACAAGGCTGAGAAAAGAGAAAATAAAAACAAGGCAATTTTGTGCATGAAATATGGGTCAGTGCAGGTCTTGGAAGGGCACCAGTGCCCTAAAATGCAAGTACATGGAGGGTTGGGATGCATTGTGATGCAATCATGGATAAGGATAGGGTGCACTGCAAATCTCTATCTCCAGACCAGGGGGGGGCATTGATCAAGGATTATCATGTTCTGATACACAAAATGCAACTTAATGTAATGACTCACTTCTTAATTCCAATAGATGGAGCACAAGAATATTAGCATGCATACGATGCATGATTTATATAGATGCATATGCATATATCACATGCAGTGCACTAATATTTATTCTAAATTAACTATAAATATTCAATATCATAACACTCCTTCAAAGAGAAGTTACACCCTTACCCATCATCACACATATTGCTGAGCCCATCATAATTAATAAGAAATACCTTAAATAATTTCAATGATATAAATTTCAAGTATAAAGTAAATATGGTTATAAAAATAAATGCAAAATTTAAAGTCAATTATAAAATATGGTTATATATTTATATATCCCATAAAAGAAATAATAAATGATATTAAAAAATTGTCAAATGATAAATTAAATCAAAATATAGTACACACTATGGACCAAAGGTATTGGTGTAAAAATGAATTCTAAAAATTAAGGCTAAACTTAACAGACATGTCAATACACCAGTTCCTTTAAGTGAATACGCTGACACACTATAAGAAGATTGAATGTGTCATTAAGTAAAGGAGAGGTCGATTCGTTGGTAGAGAATGCGGTGACTACCAAGGATTAGATATATAGTGACCAAAGGGAGCATGGAGGAGAAACAAAAAGAGAAATTTTGGGAGAGAAGAGTTTTCGGGGAAAAATGAAGAAAGAATTTATAACAATGAGACATATGAGAAACTGAAGGTTATTGAACTTTGATTGTTCTTGATTATTTTTGGCATGGGGTCTAGAGTACTAAGATTCTCATGTATTCTGTAACTGGGTATCAAGGTTGTGCCCAATTCGGCTAGGAGGTTTAGTATTTTGATAACCGAAGCGAATTTGGAGCATCAACAACGAGATTGACTTAAATGGTAAAAACCAGGTAGGTACTGTGCATTTAATTGAGAGATTGTGCCACTAATTTGTCTTTGTGTGAATAATGAAATTTCAATTGGTCTATAGATTTTTATTTTCTTATAATAGTGTCTTGCACATTAGTATCAAATTTGGCTTCAAACTCTCCAGCCTTGTAAAATAGTGTAAGGATTGGGTTGTATATTTAGATTGTATACACCTTAACTATTGTCACCATGCACTTATTATTTTGTGTCTGTCTGCATGTTTCCAATTGTGAAATATGTATTTATGCCTATCGACGTGAGGAATTCGGTCGTCGTAATCATTGTATGATCTCTTGGTCGCAAGGCATTTTTTTTTTAATTTCCAAACCCATTACGACGCTCCCAAAACTTCTAACGTGTTAAGATTCTGCCCCCATTCATCATGAGACCGAAAACCTCACAATTTCCCATACTGACTCATGGAACTATAATAATTATTTTTCAATTTCAATGGAAATGTATTTGTAGTTTAAGAGCTCCATGTGACCAAATGAAAACCTCCCGAGTAACTTTGGGTTCGTCTTTATATCTTAAACAACACTCTGACCACTTGCAAGGCGTCAAAATGGGCACCAATTGTGTAGCATATTCCATTGATTGAAACCCACGAGGTTGATCCAAAATATCAGGCTTTGAGGGTTTCAATATTGGTATTTCCTTGTTTTCTGCAAGAAAACCATTGTAAGTCAAAAATGTTTTGTTTGGGTATGAGAGGATCAGTAAAAACATTGTTACGAATATTGGGCCTCATTGCTTGCTTATCCTAATAATTTTTTTTTTCAGAAGAAAAAAACGCTGAATATATTAGAATATAAACAGTGCATTGACATATAACATTCTCAGTTGATGTGCCTACAACAAGAAAACCAACATTGCATGGCCAGCAGATTTGATGCTCATTCAGAGAATGAATAAGCGAATGAAAGAAGGATCGACCACCTCATTAACGGGAGTAAAATCCATCCCTTCACAATTAGAACCATCATATCTTATGGACATGAAAATATTGAAATGGATGGAAACATCAAAAAGGTAAGGATAGCAGCATATACAAAATATGACAAGTGAAATTGATAATGACATCAGTGAAAATGGATATGGTTGGATATCAAAACTGTGAGGAATATATGGACCATATAACCAAAATTCTGCCCCGTTGGAATGGTAATAGCTAGTCCAGAGTATATATGCGCAATGCAGTCTCACATTAATTGTTAACTGAACAGGCTCGCTTGAAGTAATATTGGGCAGGCTCGCTGATATATAATATGCGCATTGTATCTCACATGAAAGTGTTCTGAACAGACTCACTTGAAAAATAATTTGATAGGCTCGCTTGATGTATAATAACCAGGCTCGCTTGGAAAAGGTAGGGCAATCTGTGTATCTGAAATCAGAAAGTAGTATCGGATTTAAAGATTCCCATATACAAAAATAGAGCAGGCTCTCTTGTAATCATTTAGCAGGTTTGCTTGACTAATTGACAGTTCGATCTGAGAGACTGTAGGCTGAAGAGGTATATTCAAAACTGATCGAAAACCATGTTATACAGTAAATTTTACCAGCATGCAACCCCGTACCAGAATACCCGTACCAAAAAAAATACTTGAATCCAACCATATAACTATGATTAGCCAAAAAAAAAATAGAGAATTAAAAATGTAATTCGAGATACGCATGGGATGGGAATGGAGGACTCCCATATCTGCATGCCCTCTCTGTAGTGAATAATCTTCATCAAACCAAAATCGGCCATTAGACCCTTCTTTGATAGCCTATCTGCACGAGTATTATTCTTACGGAAAATATGATTAATGGATAGGAAGTTCAACCTCCGCCCAAGTCTCTGAGTTCTTTCAATCCAACTATGTAGAGACGGGGACAACATAAGAAATCTGTTGGTAATCCATCCAATGACAAGCTGAGAGTCCCCATATATTCTGACATCCTAAATTTGTAGGTTTGAAACAGCCAGAAGACCCCCCATAGGGCCATAATCTCGGCTTTGTTGTTAGAACCAGGGCCACCGTTCCAATAAATGTGAATCCGCTCACGATTGGAATGTTTGATCCATACACCACATCCAATGTATCCCTCCACCGAGGCCCTATCGAAAAAGATGGCAGGGATGGCAATCTCATGTGGTCTTATACGATGGGAGCCATCCAGCACAGTGAATGATTGTTGGGGTCGATCATCCAGCCATGATTTAATAGCCTGATAGACACAATGAATATAGAAGGGTCTATGCTCAAAAATCAGTTGATTCCTAGCCAGCCAGACCTCCCATAAAAGGAAGAAAGGAATCGATTTATAATTACTCTTCAATTTGTCCCAATCATATGCCGCAGATATGAACTCCACAGGGCCCCATAACGCATTCATAAAAAAAGTATTGAATAACTTCCACAGTCTAGATATAATATGACAGGAAAAGAATAAATGTGAAATTGTTTCTTCCTCCAAATACTTAGCATGGAGAACGCTGAAAATACATATCGTATAAAAATAAATATAATTTCATTATACCGATATATGTCAGTCAACTGAGAGAGGTGAGAATAGTAATTTTGGATTCGGTACAATAGGTAAAATCGTGGCCATACAAGCTTAAATTTTCGATAGAAAGCATGTCGTTTACACTGATGGGATTACGGATGTGTGCCAAATTGAGTAAAATTATGCTCCAAATTTCAAAATATATCTTCTGTTGACGACAAAACATGAAGGTGGAAGTGAATCGGAGGTCCCCGCGCATCAGATCGAGTCAAGAAACCCCACACCAATACCGCATTCTAAATGATCGCAGTTTTGTATAAATGGTTTCACGAAAGTTTTTATAAATTGTTTATGTTGTTATTTTCTGAGTTAATTATATTTAAAATGGGATAAGAGTTTGTTAAAATATTATATTTGAGTTGTAAAATAATATAATTAAAATATTTTATAAAATTAAATTTATTGTTATATTCAAATATATTTTAAATACTTACGTACCTAAATTTGGTGAGAATCTAAAGTTGCGGTATAATTTTGTGAATCAAATTTTGAGGTGTGGCTTCAAAACATTTTGGTGTTTGCGTTCTATTCTCCTCATGATTTAGTTTTTAATAATATAAAAACTTTAATAATGGGTACTTACAAATTAATATTTTTTTATAAAATATTATAAAGATTAATTATGCACTAAATAAGAGATGAAGAGCTACTTACATTTTTTTCCTCTTCAACGTAATGAAAGAGATTTTCCACGTAAATTTGTTTATATATATATATATATATATATATATATATATATATAATATAATATAATATAATATAATATTTTTTTAAATATATCACAGAAATGAATGAAGGATGAAACATAGAGTGTTATAGATTTAAACAAGGGATGATAAGACTTATTTTTTGGGACGAATATATTTTATAATATTTTGGATTTATTCTAAAACCAAAAAAATTAATAAAATTAGACTTGCTTTGGCTACGTGAAAAGGTGGAGATGATATCCACGTCTAGTGAAATAAATGGTTATCAAGGGTTAGTAGGATATTCTTTTGTAAATTTAAATTGAATCCATTTCTACCTATCTTGATTCTTTAGCTTACATCCCCATGGTCTTTTATACAAAATATAACATATATCCATATCTTTCTCATGGGAAAGGAAAGAGGGGAGAATTCCCCCACTACTTATATCACCATTTCTATATGAAAACAATAGGGTGGTCGAGGTTTAAAAAATATGTTATAGTTTTCAAAATATCTAGTAGCAAAAGGAGTGTGGATATTCATATAAAGTGATGGTATGTGGTCTCAAATCATTTATCATAAATATAAGAATTTGCAATTTACTTTTGACATAATTAGATATTTCCAAAAATTAGTCTCCAATGGATCCATCATATGGAAAGCTATTGTAAAAAAAATAAAAATATCATACGACCTCACATAAGTTGGAATATAGGAAATGGATTCAAAATCCGACTCAAAATGTACCTTTATATATGGTAACAACAGTGGAATTTACTTCGTGGTCCCTAATACAACCTTTAAATGATGAAGGAATGTTCACATTAAATATTATCTCTATTAATAATATGCCTGGTGGACAACAAAATTAGTTGTATTATTATGATCTACATCTAGGAATAACCCAAATAAAATATTGGGATAAACATTTTCGAATATTGAAATTTTGAAATGTAATCTTTAATAGAGAGTGAGGACCAATTGATTTGGTCCCCAACCTAGATAGAGAAAACTTTGTGAAATTTGGATATCTTTCTTTGGAAAAAGAAAATCGATTGATGATACCCTATGGTGGTGGTAAATGATATGGAAATTGACCTTTCCTCCAACATATAAATTCTTTATGTGGATTTTAGTCATGAATAAATTCTCAACACGGGAACATATCAAAGAAAGTAACTTTTAATGGGCCTAGTATATTACCCATTTGTTAATTTGTTTCAGAAATAGTGGACCTCTTTTTTCATTGGTTG
The DNA here is from genome assembly GCA_034641835.2 of Pinus albicaulis. Lineage (NCBI taxonomy): Eukaryota > Viridiplantae > Streptophyta > Pinopsida > Pinales > Pinaceae > Pinus > Pinus albicaulis. Next base: position 39,164 of record JAXQQM020066989.1, on the reverse strand, counting down.
TCTCTCCACACACACAGAGTATGGATAAAAATGTACTTTCACCAAAAACAATCATACATTTGGGAAGCAATTTTTAATGATGTCTTTTTTTTCAAAATTTGTTATCAAGGAATCAAAAAGTACACCACTAACCTCTCCCACTTGTTCTCATATGGGTGACGTTACTAGAAATAAAAAAAGCCATTTTTGAGGATAAGGCACATCCCCTTTAAAGGCTTATCTTCATAGTCTAGTTATTGCAATTTATTTAAGCAATAAATCGTGTAAAGTATCAAAAAATATTTTAGAGACTAATTTTCATAAGGATTGACAATGAGTCTTTATGGGGTATCCTAAGGCACTCCCATTATAGACGGAGTAGAGTGTGTTATACATACCTATAACATCAAAATTTTCACTATTTTTTCAAATCTTGTCCTTGCTTCCAACAATTTTGCAAAATTATTTGCACCAAAGCTAATCCTACAATTGGGATATGGTGAGAGGGTCATTCATATACATATTTATAAGGAATCTGAAAGTGTAATAAATTGGATGAAAGGAACTACACATATCATCAACTACTCTCTCCTCCCCCTTTATAAAAAAGATTGTTTGTTGCTCTTTTTTTTCAATATCACCTTTCAAGATTTATATAGCAATAGGAATTCAAAATCATATACTCTTTCAATTTTTGGATTGAATATGCACTCGGGTGCATGAAGTATCACTCAATATAAAGGATGCCAGCAATATGAACTTCTTATCGACCCTTGAGTCTAACTAACACTTCACATAATATCGCATCATTTATTTTGCTTTTCACGTGGAATTTTTTAGAGGAGACATTTTAATAGGATATCATTTCGTGTCCCTTCATTTAACAATGCATGAGTGTAATTGAAGATACGTATGTTAAAAATGATATGTAACGAACATGGATTCATACATATAAACTATGAATTCGTTTTGAGTAGCTGGGAATACGAATTTGATCTCCGTTTAATATCCGAAGCAATGTCAATTATTTTTGAATTGTAATTATTTATAAATCCTAACAGTCGTGTTGGAAGGATCATTTTTTCTTTTGTGTTATTTTTAAGACATTCATAAATATTTTCTTTTATAACCATAGATTAAAAAATATTCAAGATCAATTCAATTTACTTTTATTTTTTTGTATCATTATGTTGTTTATAACTTTGTGATTCATCATAAAATATTTTATTTCCTTAAACTAAATGCTAAAGAGAATTTATCTCATACAAATATTATTTTGAACACTAATTCATAATTATCTATTCCTCCGCAATTTTTTAGTGTTTTTAAATCATCATTCAAGAGTTGGAATTACATTGTTAGCAAGTTAGCCTTTATTATTATTATCCATAAAATCATAGAATTTTTTTTGCTGTTGTGTATTTTGATTGAATTGTTTTCTACTGTTTCGAGCAATGTTTCCAATAACGAAAATAATTTTATGTTTCTAAACATCACACGTTCTTGTACATGTTGTCATGGTTACTAACAATTCTTGTTTTAATTTCACACTCACTTGCCTTTATGCATGTTTCGTATGCCATGTACTATTGATCATGAACCCCATATTTTGTTTTGAAAATGAGTTGTATTTTAAAATGACCTATGTATTCAAATTCTAGGTAGGCTATGTTGTAACTTGCTTTTAACATTTGGTATGTCTGTGTTGGGCCTTGAAATTTTCATTTACTTCCATTACATTTTCACTGATATTTTCATATTATCACTTTCACTCCACATCCATTTCATTACATTTACCTTACCATTACCACTATTGGGTTACATTATGTTTTTCCAAACTTTATTAATTCCTAGTATTTTTAAGTGAATTTATGGTTAAAAATTAGAAAATAATATGCACATACTTATATCTAACAAGTGAAATGAGTTTGTTTCCATGTGTAGGTAAAAAAAAAGCTTCTAAAAGACTCTTATGTGGCCTCCTAAGGCCAAATTCGAATTTGGATGGAGAATATCATGGGATCATAAGGATATGTGTCTCATTTCCTATTTGTATTGTAACTATAAGAAGACATGTGCCTTATTACTTCCTATTTGGACTGTAACTATAGGGAGAGATTCATGGACTCTCATTAATGAGATAACTTCTCATATTTTTTATAAATAGGGGAAGCTTTCTCCTATCAAATCATGTGTAAAATTGGAGTTATGTTCAAGCTTTGAATACAGAATTAAACTGTGGCACTTTACTCATGAATATTCTTTCATTTTGACTTGGTTTTGCTTACATATGGAGCATCTCAGTTTACCATCTCTCATACTTTTAGATCATCTACCTAAAATATGTGAGATTTACTTGCTTTTATAGATTAAAGTTTATTTGCTTTCTTAGTATTAGTTTTAGAATGACTGTGTAATATTTGCTTTTCTAAAAACATTTCAAATGGATAGATTTATCTATTTTCCAATTGGATTAAGTTTGAGGCAATAACGCTCACAGTTATTTAGTTTCCTTCCATGTTCTGTTATTCACTTTCTTAGATCAAACAATCAATTCATTGTATAAATGAATGTTCCTAAAAGATAAGGCTAAAAAGGTGTTCCAAATTGGGTGATTGAATGTTCAACCTATAAAATCATTGAGCTTTACTTTTACATGTCTTTACATTGCTTTTTAGATTCTCATTCAATTGTATAATCGGGTGTTCTTAAAGATCATTTGAAGAAGGTGATTTTATCATAACTGAATGCTGGAATACATAATTTATGCAATTACTGAGTTTTCCCTTTGCATGCTTTAATTGCTTTCCTAGATTTAAAGACTAAAATATAATCAGTTTCTTGTACATCATCTCAATAGGGCAATTATAGAATATTGTATGTTGAAGTGATTGAATGTACCTTACTTCTTTTCCTTTATATTCTTTGAAATTCTTTCTTAGATTAAAATTTCAACTCCTGCAAGTGTGATTGCGTGCGTTATATTTTCTTTTGAATTTGTTTTCCTTCTTTTCCTCGCTTGATTTCATATGTTAGTTGAATTTCATTTTCCTTATTTGATTTCATAGATTATATGAATTGTTTTTCATTATTTTGTAGTTAGATTGATCTAAACTGAAAGACAATTTCTAGCACATACAATGCACGCATGCTTCTCGACCCATGTTTAGTTTTTCCTAATTCGCCTTAGTTTGCTCAGAAAATGCGTGAGAAAAAAACTAATTGTTTTTAATTTTTTAAACATGGTAAGTTGAAAGCAAAAGAGTCCAAGTTAATAAAAAACTCTACTCCACATGGCATGTGGTCTAAGAGTCCAATTTGATTTAATAAATTTGATTTTAGAGACATATGTGTCTCATCATTAAAAATAAAAATAAAAATAATAATTAATAATAATAAAAACTGAAAATATATAAAAAAATAAAAATAAAAAATAAGAAATAAAAGTTTTTTTGCATATACAGTCGATTTATTGAAGCAATTTCTAAGGCGAAAAATACTTGCAAAATTTCATTGAAATAATTTTTCTTGCAAGCATGTTTTTTTTTAACACTTCAAATATTTTTGACAACATGCTTTTGCAGCCCAGATGACAATTCAATTTCACAGATTTAATAATGACTTTGCAGAAGTTATCAAATGATATCTTGCAAAGTTAAGCCAAAGCTCAAAGGATCAAAAAGAATTCATGTAATAGAGTGCATGAGGACATGCAATAGCTTCAGTTGGGGGGTATGTTGGGCCTTGAAATTGTCATTTACTTCCATTACATTTTAACTTATATTTCCATATTATCACATTCACTCCACCTCCATTTCATTACATTTACCTTACCATTACTACTATTGGGTTACATTATGTTTTTCCAAACTTTATTAACTCCTAGTATTTTTAAGTGAGTTTATGGTTAAAAATTAGAAAATAATATGTACATACTTTTACCTAACAAGTGGAATGAGTTTTTTGTCATGTGTAGGTCAAAAAGAAGCTTCCAAAAGACTCTTATATGGCCTCCTATGGGCAAATTCGAATTTGGATGGAGAAGATCATGGGATCATCAGGATATGTGTCTCATTGCCTATTTGTATTGTAACTCTAAGAAGACATGTGCCTTATCAGTTCCTATTTGGATTGTAACTCTAGAGATATAGGGAGAGATTCATGGACTCTCATTAATGAGATATATTCTCATCTTTTGTATAAATAGGGGAAGACTTCTTCTATCAAATAATGTGTAAAACTGGAGTTATGTTCAAGCTTTGAATACGTAATTAAAATGTGGCACCTTACTCATTAATGTTCCTTAATTTTGACTTCGTTTTGCTTACACATGGAGCATATCAATTTACCATCTCTCATACTTTTAGATCATATACCTAAAATGTGTGATATTTACTTGTTTTTATAGATTAAAGTTTATTTTCTTTCTTAGTATTAGTTTTAGAATGAATGTGTAATATTTTCTTTTCTAAAAACATTTCAAATGGATAGATTTATCTATTTTCCAACTGAATTAAGTTTGAGGCAATAGAGCTCACAATTATTTAGTTTCCTTTCATGTTTTGTTATTTACTTTCTTAGATCAAACTATCAATTCATTGTATAATTGAATGTTCCTAAAAGTTCAAGCTAAGAAAGTGTTCCAAATTGGGTGATTGAATGTTCAACCTATACAATTATTAAGCTTTAATTTTACATGACTTTACATGACTTTTTAGATCCTCATTCAATTGTATAATTTGGTTTTTTTAAAGATCAATTGAAGAAGGTGATTTTATCATAACTCAATGCTCGAATACGTAATTTATGCAATTATTGAGTTTTCCATTTGCATGCTTTAATTGCTTTCCTAGATTTAAAGACTAAAGTATAATCGGTTGCTTGTAAATCATCTCAAGAGGGTGATTATATCATATTGGATGCTGAAGTGATTGAACGTACCTTAGTTTTTTTCCTTTACATGCCTTGAAATTCTTTCTTAGATTAAAATTTCAACTCCTGCAAGTGTGATTGCGCGCACTATATTTTCTTTTTAATTTGTTTTCTTTCTTTTCGTTACTTGATTTCATAGGTTAGTTGAATTTCATTTTCATTATTTTATTTCATGGATTAGATGAATTGGTTTTTATTATTTTGTAGTTATATTTATCTAAACTGAAAGACAATTTCTAGCACATACAGTGCACGCATGCTTCACAAGTTTATGAAACCCTCGGGTTGGAAAATTAAATGACAAACAATTTTTTTTCCCCAACAGTCTGTATAAGTTTCAATTTCCTTTTAAAACAATGAAAAATGAAAAAATCAAATATGTATATACAAAAGAAAAAAGAAAAAAAGATAGGCAATATTGTTCAATTTTTAATATTCCAAAGTAAATAATGTATATGTACTAAACACTTGTTGGAGCAATAAATGCAGTGGACCATTATATGGCCAAGGCAGAATTAACAAGCACGCAAGTTGACAGATTAGAATCGTTAATAAGATGGGGCCCACACAATGTTGCAAACCTGACACCACATACAACATAGAGGTTATCACGAGGGGTGCCTCTACAAAGATGTTGACTCTCGCCCATTGACTGGAGATGAGCGGACCAGATTTACGGCGGGGGCACAAATCTGATTCTTGTACAATGGAGTCCCCCCATAACAAGGTCAGCAGGCGAGCGAGTGATGTCATCAAGTGAGCCTGCTTTTTCATTATTCCATGTCACGTCACATCTCACTTGTCATATCACACGTCTTATAATTCATTCAATTCCCATGTAACGTAATTTCCCCCAATTTTTTCCCTTCCTCTATTAAAACCCTTCCACATTGTATTTTCCCACGTCCTCCTCCTGAGCTGTTAAAGTTTCAAAGAGAATTCACTGGTTTCTAGTCACCATATTCATCAGCACCAGGTATTTACACTCAATTGTACTTGAAATTCATAAAGTTTCAAATAAAATGTGTTAGATGATTCATCTATGCGCATTCGTGTCGTGGATACTAAGCATGATATCGCTAGTATCATTTTCACATTTGATCACCTTCAATTATATCAGCAGGTCATGTTAAAATAGTCTAATTGTCCAGTTTATTCTGCTTTAGGGAAGTCAGTGTTACAGGTCAAAATACCTCCTCATCAACTCAAAGGAGAAGATAAACATGGAAGGAATACAAAGACCTAAACTAAACCTACTTCTGCCAAGGTAACGCCCCATTATAACATCACAAGAGCATTATAATGCACCTGATCAATGAATAGGCCGCGTTAGTGGCTAGCGAAATGCTATGTTTAAACTAAAGGCAACGTTACATGTGTTTTGAGTTTGGAACGGGAAAAACCCGCAGAGAATGATTTGAATTTCCAGCTTTTTCTCACAAGAGAGTCACTACAAAATAGAAACTGCAAAGCACTAGTCTCTTATTGGGCCTTGCCAAAAACAACTGAACTCTCAAAGAAGGAAAAAGCCTGGAAGTTGAGGAAACATCTCGGTTTTTTATATTTAGAGTTGGTGGAAGGAGAAGGGCAATGATTGCTCTCTCCATCTCCTATAAAATGGAGCTGAAGGTTCTTGGTTCAAGGTCAAAAGATTTTTAAAGTTTTTAATACTTGTGAAGCAGAGATTATTGTTATAGTGTGAAGGTCAAAGTCAAAGACGTTCATTGAGAACTTGTTGACCAAGGCATCACCACATTAAGAGATAGAGAGATTGGAAGGCTAAGGAGGGCTTAGTACAACCGACGGTTTTAATCCTCCTTTTTATAAATCAATAGAACTGTATATGTTTTGTCCATTCTATGCATTGATATTGTTATTGTTTTTCAATTACTCATATAGCATGAGATGAAAGGCTTAGATGTGCATTGTTTAATGTTTTCTATATGTTAACTTAATTGATAGGAATGTATATTGTGATAGAGATTACACGAGTGCTTTGATTGATTGTAGGGTCAAGATTTGGAGCTGGTGAAGGAGAACTCCTGCTTCGCTGCCTGGCCCTCTCTAAAAGACTTCAAGATAATTAAATACGTAATCCTCCATCCTATTCCATCAAGTTGTTTAAGTTGATATGAACATGTATATGCCTTCTTTGTGAACTATACAGCTAATCTTACTGTTTTCCTTGGGCACCGGAAAGCCCTGAGAGGGATATTCGATAACCAACAACCCAAGAATTTTACCCTATAGCAGAATTAGCGACTCCAATGGGGATTTCCCCATAGTTTCCGGACTATCTCTTTCCCCCTTTCTTATTTCCTCTGTTCACAAACCCTTCAGACCAATATTTATGCCCAGTAGACATTTCAAAAGCTCACAGAGTTCAATCCTATTTCTGTTTGACCAACTAAAGAAATTTACCCTGGCTAACGCTACCTCTGTTGGTGTTACAGTGTGTTATAATGCAGGCTCTGCTTAAATACAGTCCGTTAGTCTCTGGATTAATTTTTTCTTTACTCAGAGACAGTGCATCACTCAACCAAAATTTTTTGTTCACTCCTGTGATTGTGTTTGGTTGCAGAGTTTTTTGGCCATCAGTATCTCTCTTTGACTGAATTCTTGTGCTTGTTTACTAAGTTTGCATTTCTGTTCATTTTCTCTTGTTTGAAAAGTTAGTGTCAAAAGCATTTACTTTTTAGAGAAGAATTTTTTTTTTTAGTTTTTCTACATCTAGTTGAATTAATTCTGAAAATTTCAGTTAAAAGACTGTTAAGATGAGGAAAATAGATGTCTGAACCTTTTAAAGTTGAACTGTGCTATTTGAATGTTAGTGCATGGATGTTGAGAAGAAACCTCTCCTTGTAGAGATAATTTTCATCAAATTGAATATTTAGAGCATATTTTTGCATGGTTTCTTGAGTCAGAGTCTCATTTCATTTCATACGTCCACTCCCCCTCCACAAGACTAATAATCAAGTACATTAAGAATCAAGCGATAATAAAATCAATCACATTGCTCTTTTTGATCTCACACCAACAGTAGTTCAGGCTAGGATCTTGGGTTAGGAAAAGTGAGAAAATCACCCAAGATCTCAAAACTTGAGACTAGAGTCATTAACGAGTGAAATCCTATTGCACTCATATTATCAGGACCCTTCCTTTACCAAAGCTCAGCGTGAGACAAAACTTGGGTGCACAAGAAGGTATCCCGCCTTCGACTACATCCGGTGGGTATGCTATATATTGGATTTCCCTTCAGGGATGTCGAAACTAGATCGGGGATCTAGGTATTTTTCCCATATAGCATGTTTTCCTTGACCGTGGTCCCCCCTAATGTTGTTTTTGATTTGAGGTATCTTTAGTGGCCATAATTTTTAGGGACTTACATAAGGTGACTGGAACGGGCTGTCCTGGTACCTGAAACAGACGGAACCACTCTGTCTTTGGTCTTTAGGAGGGTACTCGTCTTCACGAGAGTGCTTATACCTATCATCTAAGGTTTGGGCGAAGCTCTAGAGTGATTGTAACTGTACTTTTGACCAACCCTCTCTGTATACTATTTTCATAGTAGTTTCCATCACCAGCAAATATTAGTACTCAAACAGGGCACCCTATTCTGGCTACTTGCTGATTGATTTTAGAGAGTCCTTTTTTCTTTATTCTTTTTTAGGTGTGTGGTTACTATCATTGAGACTTTATAATACATCACAATTTATTAAAATTTGTTAAAACTAAACATGTCACTGTGGCGTCATCTGACCCATGCCATCTGTCTCAACGATAGCAAGGTCTACCTCCTCTGACTCTTGAGGAAGAACTGAACCTTGGTGAACCCATGTCTTCTATGGAAGAGAAGTCTCCATTGACAAACCCTGATTTTCACATAGCCTCATATCATACAAATTTCCGGAGGACCCTTTCAAGGAAGGTGTCGTACCTCATTATAATCCTCCACTCACTGATCCGTTGGGGCTTGTGATAGTTCATATTCCACCACACACTGAGATGTCTTCGGCTGCACAGACATCCATTTCACAACCGGCATCCACAGGGTCGATGCCAATGGAAACCATCCCAGGTTCGCCACCATCCTCCCTGCCAGTTTTCAGTTCTATGCCATTACTTCGTAACCCCAGCAGTCAACATATACCTAATCCCAACCCTATGGTCATCACAACTGTAAGTAACTCGCTGAGTCCTTCGGGATCTACTCCTACCGTGACCACGTTGGGACCTACGGTTGCTCCCCCCACGAGTGTGACTACTTCGGTTCCTTTTGGAAACCCTTTCGGTTGGAACCCTTTGCTGAGTTCAAACCCCTTTAACACCATAGCAGGGGATAGTGTCACCAGCACGCAGATCATAGGGAACATTTCACTACCCCTGCAATCATTAGGAAAAACTAGGCAACCTATTGTTAACATTATTCCCTTAAGTGGTTTAAATATCGGTATAGGGTCTATGCCATTGCCAAACTATGCAAGTATTAGCATGCCTCTAGGAAGCTCTATTGCATCCATATTGACTAACCCACGCCAACCTCCATCTGGAATTGGAGGGCACGTTTACACTGGGGGCAACCAGGCATTTTTCCCGCAATACAATATGCCCTATGGACAGCAACCATATATCCCTACCCCTCCACCTATAGGAAATTTTTATCAAAGTCCTACTTAACCTGTTGGTAACACATTGATGGGAAGACCCTATGGTCCACATAGTCAACCAATACTTCCTTGGTTAGATTCAGGGGTAAACCCGCAATTGCCATTTTTGGCAGCTCTAGACATTCTCGACATCTATAAAATAACTAATGACCCCATTAATCACAACCTGCTCTGGCCTCGAGTACCACGCAAGATTCCTTCTGACATCCAAAAGTTCGATGGGAAACAAGGGGACGACCAAGCCACACACATCACCACCTTTCATTTATGGTCTATATCTAATTCCATGGTGTATGATAGTGTCCGGCTTCGACTGTTTCCCCGCACCCTTACAGGTAATACCGCCAAGTGGTATATTGAATTTCCATGCGCTACCATAAACACTTTTGGCGCTTTAGCGACGAAGTTTCTATATAACTTCCAATTACCAATCAGATTTGAAACCATAACGGAACTATTAACCTCACTGTGCCAAGACACCGCCACCCACATCTCCGATCACATTCATGAATGGAGACGTAGGAGGAAGCTATTCAAAGCACAAATCCTGGATCATCTCTTATCTAATTGGTTTTGTAAGTCTCTCTTACCCCACATCTCTAAAGACATTGGCCTTTCCGGTGCAGTTACAGAATATCAATGCATTCGCCGTGCCCAACATTTGGATTTAATATATTATCAATTTGGCACACTATATGATTTTCTCCCCAATGCCCCTGGTAACCGAAATCCTCCAGCTACTCAAAAAATCGGAGCCCACGACAATGGTCTCGTTGGCACAATCTCTGGCGTAGCCAAAAAATCTAATGACTAATCAAGATTTATATACAGACATACACATGTTTTGACCCTTTTCACGAGCATTCTTTTTACGGTATTTTTCTTGCTTGTTAATCTGAAAAACCTTGAGTTCCCTTCTTCAAACTCATTAAACTTATACGGAGTCGATTTCGAGTGTTATTTTTATGGTCTTTTTCTTGCTTTTTAATCCGAAAAACCTGGAGTTCTCTTCTTTAGACTCATTAAAACCGATATGAAGAAGCACTGAGCGCTAAACTACCATGATAGAGAGTAAGGAGCCACTATTTTTCTCTTCTTCAAAGCTCTTTAAACCGAAAAAGAAACCGAGTTTTCTCCGCGTGACTCGCTAAAATTTCACGAAGAGCACCGAGTTTTTCTTTGTTGGACTCGTTAAAATTTCACAAAGAGTATTGAGTTTACTTCGTCTCCTCGTACTCATAACAAAATGAGGTAGACTTCCATCGAACATAGATTTATCACTTTTCGAGCTTCGATGGACTAACTCACAGAAAATGAACTGTTTCGGGCTTATTATTCTCCCTTTGCCGTGCCCGATTATCAAGACATGACAAAGGTACCCCAATGGAGTTGTCTTTTACAACATTTTTCAGACTCTCTAAACATGAAAAATTTACCAATTTTACTCGTCTGGACTCATTAAACCTAATCAGACGGGGCACGGAGTTGTCTTTTATGATATTTTTCAAACTCTCTAAAAATGAAAAATTCACCGAGTTTAATCATCTGGACTCGTTAAACTTAATCAGACGGGGAAAAAATTGGACAAAATGGATAATACCATTTGGTAGCAAAAATATTGAACATGGCACTTCCCAGAAAACTCTTTCGCAGTTAGCCGAGCCCTACCATCTATGAGTATTAGCCTTCATCTCCTAGTGTCCCTACACTGGTAAAATCCTAAAACACTCTTTGGTGTTCATTAAGCCTCCGCTGCCTAGTACCCTGTTACAGTACCTTTTATTGTTCAAGCAGATCTCGCTATCTACTGCTCCTCTTATCAACCAAACTACTCATTATGTCAGAAATTATTTGTCGTCAGACGTCCCCATTTGCTTTTCATTATCTCCATCACAAAAAAAGTCATTTGGTTTCCATTTCATGTTGACTGATGTAGGATGCCTTAGTTCCTACCTTTCAACATATCTCTTCCTATTGACTTCAACATCTTATCTAGGAAGTTGATCTAGAAACCCATCAATACCCGGATACTTGCAGACATCAGTGGCAGGTAGTCTTGTGTTTGATTAGGATTCTTCATCATTGGCTCCTAATCGAATAATTCTATGAGTGTTCAACTTCAACTCTTTTTATTCACACTCGCTAGATTGTATTGTGCATCTCAGGGACCATCATCATTATCGGTGGCCACCTTCATGTCTGTTAACAATTTTCATTATTAACTGATAATCAGACAATTTCTCACATGTTTGACGATGGCACCTTCATTCACATGTTGAGAAATATGCATTTTAAGTGAAGTGGTGGTCAAGACCTTGGGGCAATGGTTACATCATTAAAGCTATGTTCCCTTCCCCAAGTTGCGATATTGTTTATGGAGACAGCTTCTTCAGCTTGATCATGTTATGACAGACACTTCCACATTGTGCTCATTGGTGGACAGATTATTCATATCTTTGTTCTAAATAAATCATGTTGTTTAAGCTACTGAGCATGGGAATGCCCGACTCAAGGCAGATACTATATTTTTTGACATATGTTGTTGTTTCACGTTTTCCTCGGTCTTTCAATCTCTTTATCTCTACTACACACATTATAAATTATTTCGGCCATCGTCTTCGTCTCTGACCTCATACTTTAGGGGGCATCTGTTATAGGTCAAAATACCTCCTCATCAGCTCAGAGGAGAAGATAAACATGGAAGGAATACAAAGACCTAAACTAAACCTAATCCTGCAAGGTAACGCCCCACTATAACATCACAAGAGCATTAAAACACATTTGATCAATGAATAGGCCGCATTAGTGGCTAGGGAAACTATCTGTTTACACTAGAGGGCAGTGTTACCCATGTTTTGAGTTTGGAACGGGAAAAACCTGCAGAGCATGAGTTGAATTTCCAACTTTTTCTCACAAGAGAGTCAGTACAAAATAGAAACTACAAAGCACTAGTCTCTTATTGGGCCTTGCCAAAAACAACTAAACTCTCAAAGAGGGAAACAACATGGAAGTTGAGGAAACATCTTGTTTTTTTCTATTTAGAATTAGTGGAAGGAGAAGGGCAATGATTGCTCTCTCCATCTCCTATAAATGGAGCTGAAGGCTCTTGGTTCAAGGTCGAAGGATTGTTAAAGTTTTGAATACTTGCGAAGCAAAGATTATTGTTGTACTGTGAAGGTCAAATTCAAAGAGGTTCATTGAGAACTTGTTGACCAAGACATCACCACATTGAGAGATAGAGAGATTGGAAGGCTGAGGAGGGCTTGGTACAACCGACGGTTGTAATCCTCCTTTTTATAAATCAATAGAACTGTATCTTTTTTGTCCATTCTATGCATTGATATTGTTATTTCTTTTCAATTACTCATATATCATGAGATGAATGGCTTAGATGTGCATTGTTTAATGTTTGCTATATATTAACTTAATTGATAGGAATTTATATTGTGATAGAGATTACATGGGTACTTTGATTGATTGCAGGGTCAAGATTTGGAGCTGGTGAAGGAGAACTCCTGCTTTGCTGCCTAGCGCTCTCTAAAAGACTTCAAGATCATTAAAGAGGTAATCCTCCATCCTATTCCTTCAAGTTGTTTAAGTTGATATAAACATGTATATGACTTCTTTGTGAACTATACAGCTAATCTTACTGTCTTCCTCGGGCACCGGAAAGCCTTGAGAGGGATATTCGATAACCAACAGCCCAAGAATTTTACCCTATATTAGTCAGTGGTTTTGTGATATTTTTTTCCTCAAACCTATTTGTTCCCAGAGTTTATTCACTAGATAGTCTCAACAATGTACCCTTAGAAGTGTTTCTTAATGAACTACTTGGCAGAAAACATATTTCAAGTTTCTTCCCTTTTAATTCAACAGTCCTTCTCTTATCCTCCTACAAATTCACATGTTAGTTTTTTTCATGAGTATTTGTCCACATACTTTCAATACTTGCATGTACCTAAATTTTCCCAAATTTGATTTCACCTTATGTGTGAAAAAGAAATTTTTTCTCTAGATTCAAGTCAATTTTATTTAGACCTATTTACGAAAGGCGTGAAACAAGTCCTTCCGATTCTAACTAAGATTATAGGCAAAGAAGATACTACCATGGTGGATAAGTCAATTTTGGGAATTTTTTCCCTCATGATGAAGCCTGGAGTGGTTCTTGACATACCTGATTATTGGGAGGATGTTATCAACACTTAGTTTATGAACATATTTCTTGTTGGTTTCTTTAGGTTTCCCTCTCTTGTCACTTATTTATTCCCATAGAATCATGTTAAAAGTTTGATGCAGTTGGAGTTGAATGTCATGGATATAGATAAAAACAAACAGTCAATTATTTTCTGGATAGATATAGTAAGGAAATATATTGAGAATGAAGGCATTTTTATTTTACTTCATATTTTCTCTCAATTATATATTCAATTTTGAATGGTTCACCTCCACCATGTATGTTGCCCAAATCTTAATCATTCATACAATTGAACAAAGATGTGAAGTTTGGAGATTGGTTTTTCTTAAGATTATGCACAAATAAGGTTATAGGGAGCTGATGTTAGGCCTTTTAGACTACCTAATTTTTGTTCCAATGAGAATGTTCACTTTGGAGTTCATAAGGAAAATCCTAAATGTGTATCAAATTCATTTTGTTCCTGTGAAAAAAGTTAATGTGTTCAAGTTTCCCAAGACTATGGGCCCATTTATGGTGAAGACTAGCCAAGAAGCTGAAGAGTCCCATAATATTTTGGAGGCAATGAATTTGTTGTTAATATAAAAATGGGCTGAATATAAAAATAGAAGGTTCGAAAATGGATATGCTCCTTTTGTTCATGAATCTAGATGAGAAGTCGAGAAATTAGAAAATTTGAGGGAAGTCTTCTATATTTGGGAAAATATGAGTTGAAACTCCACATCCCACTGAAAATAATATTAATATGGGAAGAGAATAAATAATTGATCTGAATGGTGAAATAGAGAAATGAGAAAAGAGGACAAAAACAACTGATGGGACCAGCTCATCAACAATTCCAAGATATTCTCTGCAGTTGGGGGAAGCCTCCTATACTCCCTCATCCCCTGTTCTAGAAGATACACATCACGAATATGTACCAATGATTAAGCTAAAATTTTCACAAATTGAATAGAAGAACAAAAATATAAGGGAAATAATAGAATCTCCATCAGAGGCTCAAATCTATCATGAGAGAACCAAATTACTATAAACAATGGATTTAGAGAAAGATCAGCTAAGGATAGGTTTTTCTCTTCCTTCAACTATGACTGTAGCATATTTTGCTGGTTTCAAGACTATTAGTTTAACAATTGACACAAAGAAAATTATTCTTACAGATAAGATTAATCTTCATATGCAGACTAGTTAGTTGGTTTTCAATGATTTAAATCAAAATTCCTTAGTTGTTGTTAAAGATGAAAATACGTTGAGAAAGGTGATAAAATAGTTGAAGTTGGAGAAAGAAAATTCAAGATATTTATCCACACATAATGAAGAGCTGAAGAAAATTATTATTAAAAGTGGGGTTGATCCTGAGGATAGGACAATAGTTGAAAAGTTGTTGCAGAGTGTTGAAGCTGAAATTCAAGTTTTGAAGAAAAATCTTAAACTTTCCACTGATGAACACCCAATGGATGCAAAGGTGGCCTAAGTAGAAACTGAAAAGGAAAAATGACTTGAGGACCTTTTGCAAAAGTATGAGGAAATATCCAAGTTAAAGGAAATGAATGATATGTCACAGAAGAAAATTGATTCCCATGTTTGTACCATTACTGTGTCATCTGACTCTGATGATCTTGCTGCTAAGTTAACTCAGGTCATGACTGAGTTGAGGATGACAGAAATTGATTCGAAGAATATCCAAAGAGAGTTGGACACTGTGTTGAAGGTGATTAAAGCCACAAAACAAGAAGTGTTGATGACCAAAGATAGTGCTCATAAATATAGGAGAGATTATCGAACTTCTTGCTAAGAGATTAAGGAGATGAAGGAAAAGGTAAAAGGGAATATGTCCCTTATACAGGCCATAGAAATTTTATGGAATGATATCATTTAAACTGTAAAAAATGTGTAGGAATTCCTTATTATTGTTGGAGAGGAGAAGATAATTGTTAGATATTTGGAATGGATTATTATGGTTAACAAGAAAAAGTCACAGAACATAGCCCTATATGCTAAAAAGTCACATAACATAGCCTTATACGCTAAAACGTTAATTAAATTTATAAATTCTAAGTCTGCATGGGAACTCAAAGTATTTAGAATTGGAGACATGACCCAACGTGTTTCGGAGTTAAACAAGATGATTGAAAATAATTCATACAGAAAAGTAGCAAAAAATAAGTCGAGCAGTGATAAAGCTTAATATTATGTTTGATAAAAGAAACAGTGCTGGTTTACCATCCTGTTGGGACCAAGGAGGAAATTTACTCCCTTTGGAAACATATGAAACCCTGTCGGTGGAAGCGAAGAGAAAAATTAGGTCCACTTATGAGAAGACTGAAATTCTGAAAGGAGCCACCATTGTCAACTATCTGCATAAAGACTTCCAAATGTTGTGGATGATGAAGACCATGTTTGCTGAAAAACCTTCACATTCTAGAATTACTAATTTCAAAATTGGGCATGTAAAGATTTTTAATTTCATGAATTCAAATTTAGATCAGTGGAGGAAATGCAAAGAATGGATGTCTCCACACTCAAAGGAGACAGAGGTAGGAACTTCCTCTGTTCCATATTCTCAAGTTTTCAAATGACATAGTTTTCATGTTATATTTATTTTATTTTATTTCTTGAAAGACATGTATTTTCTATTTCAAATGTAATAATCGGACAAAAGCAGTTTAGGAAGTTGACAATTTTATAACTGTCCATTTTGAAATTTTGTATATAAGGCTTATCTGAAGAAGAGGAGGGGTTCTATTTTTTGGACCTTGGAAGCACCAAAATATTGTACTTGATCTTTATGATGATGAATAAAGATTATCATAAGAGTTTCCACAAATTTATGGGTACAATTAGTTTTTCATGTTTCATCTTATGTTTTTATTTCTTCTCAGAATAAATTAACGTGGCTATTGGTCTCTAATATTACACTTGTGATTTAGAGTTAAAATCCTTAATGAAACACTCCTTTATTCTGAATTCCATTTCTCCTTAACCACTTTCTTCTAAAACTAAATATAATAGATTTTGTAATAGCAGCCTGTTATCAGAGGTTCTCCACCATCATTTTCAATCTTGTTTATGTCATTTGTATCCACCACTTGAAGGCATTGTCAGAATCTTTGTTATGTTATATAGATTAAATGGGTTTAAATATTACATTCTCGAGGTTCCAAAATGAAGGGGCAATAAATGTTTTCATTTTTTCATTTATAGTAAATGTCTTGGGAATTGATCTCAAATACGTCCTTGAGATTGTCTCCCAATGTACAACAGGTTTTTTCTTTACAATAAGGCTTCTTGTAAGTACAAAATTTGTACAATTTGATGATACGAGTCAATATTTCTCATTAATTTTACAATTCATTTACTTTACCACCTCCTTACTCAAAGAGACACTTGAAATGAAGTATATGCACCACATAACTAATGCAAATGAACTTGACATGGCTCATATGTCTACATAGTGAAAATTCCAAAATTTATAAGTTTTAAGATCTTGATTTGGTAGTTTTTCAACAGTTTTTCATTAAATATTAGGTCAGGGATTTCAAAATCAAGAATTAAAGATGATACTATAAATTCTTGAGGTTTTTAACTACATTCATTTTTCTATGATTAATTATGGATGTAAATCCTTAGAACCACTTCTACAAATTAGGCTTTTTCCATGCCTTCAACTATTTTGTAATTTTTTTTTCCTTTTACATGAGGTTGGATTAAAATCAATTAGTAAGTAAACTTTTATGACTTCTAACATGGCTTCAAGAAAATTTTTAGGGGCTAATATTTTCATGGAGGCTAATTTCCCAATTTTTTTTTCAAAAAAAAAAAATTCACTAATTCCATTTCGTATGTTAGAGATACTATGATTCGCCGAAATTTCTAAACTTTTAGATAACTTTGTATCCTTAAAATTATCCATGTTTGACTTTTAAAAATAAATAAAATAGCTATATATTTTTAATAGCAGTAACTTGAGTGCCATACGACAAGAAAATATTGCTAACCAAAGTTTCAAACATATATATATATATATATATATGATTTTGTTAAAAAAAAAAAAAACACACAGAATTACAAACCTTTGATTTATAGTTTTAAGTCTCCAATAACTTTTTGTAAAATATGTTTTCACTTTCACCCAAAAAAAAATTGGAATTTTGGCCATGATGTTCTATGAAAGATGATTGATCACCACTCTTTGAAATATTATAATTTCCCACTCACCAAATACTTCAGTCCATAACACAATTAATTTTCTAAAATTATTTGGGTTGTAGTTATCAAGTAATGAATTAAAACAATACCTTGAATGGAATAGTATTCATTCCATAGATTTTTATTCCCTTGTGAAAGTTTTTGGGTGTTCGTGACTATGGCAACCCTTAAAAGAATCAGTGAATCCATGGTTTATACGAACAGTGACATATTTAAGCCTATAATCGTGATTTATAAGCTCAAAGTCTTGTTTCAATGAACTTTATAAGTCCACGTGCTTATTGTATAATAGATTCATTGTGCTTAATATTTTTCCATGGCATCATCATGTCATGTGTTAATTAGAGATAATATTGAGACAATGGATCGTAAAAGGAAATTAACAAAGTTCAAATGGATTTCTTTAAGATATTTAGCTATCAAGCTACTCAATTCAATTTAGTTGGTATTAGGAAGATAATGTATAAATTTTGCAAATAGTAATATAAAAATCTATGTACAAGTGGATTATTCAATGAATTGGTAGGAAAATAAACTTGTTGGTTATATCCAATAGTGGCATCGCTGGATTTGTGGATTTCTGATATCTAAAGGATTTTATTTGAGCCTTGGTGTAATACACTACAAAACGATAAAAATAATAGAGAAACCCCATGATTTGTAATTTACTGTGATCTTATCATACATTCACATGGACGACATCACATTATAATCAACAAAATAAAATTAGTAATCCAAAGGAAATTGAAGAGCTTGTTATCAAACGGGTTGAAGAGCTATGAAATTATCTTAATAGTTCAAAGTAGTGATAGGATAATATGTAGTTAAATTTACTATAAATTATTGAAAAATGTGATTAAGAAGGAATTATTTATAACAACAATGCCAATTTCCATGAGTATATTTTAATTTGGATAAAGAAAATATTCAAGATTGACATTTAATAAAAAACAATGCTACTATTACATTCTTTGCCAAGATGTTTCTGTTTCTATGGTGTAGCGTGTTGTTTGGGAATATCTCTGTAAGTATTTTCTTGAATATTATATTGGAAATTGTATCAAGAAGAACTAAAAATTAAAATAGATTTATAGTTTGGAGCTTCTAGTCAAAATTCATACAAATACATGCATGCAATCTCATGATTGATTTTCTTTTATTGTGCCTTTTATTCTTTAGAACATGGATCTATCTATTTCCTATTACTTCATTGATTTTCTTTTGTTGTGCATTTTATTCTTTAGAACATGGATCTTTCTATTTATTATTACTTCATCATCGTCTTAGCACCACTAGCTACACCTCACCACCCATAAAAAAAATTATCATGGTGTTGTCATTCCCTTAAGACCATAAGAGCTCTAATACCATGTTAAGAAAGAGAGCAAAATATGAGACATGAGATTTGGAAAAAGAGCCTCAAGTCATTTTAAACCTATGACAATATTCATTAACCAATGATAAAAATTGAAATTACAGGTTGAAACCAACTCATAAACTAAATTTACTCTCAAAATAACACCTCATAAAGAAATTAGGAAAGAGGGAGAAAAAATATGATCTAATCCATACTTAGAATAAAGGTTATATTATATAATGTGGATTAAATGAAGTTGGTGTAGATCATCATGTTTGCACAGGGATTTACAAGATACAAAATGGAATATTTCAAGGATGCTAATTCATCATATAAGTAGTTAAAAAAACATCAAACATATATTTATTGTGTATGTAGTAACCACTTGAAATAGGTTACGCGTGTCAAAAGAATTATTAACACTTTATTTTATTTCATGTTCTTAATTTTTTTTATTTTTAAAGTTACTTTCCCATTTTCATTGAATGTTTGTTTGTATTATTATATTAATTGATTCTTCATAAAAAATTTCTTGTAAAGATAAACAACTTAATCATTTAGAAATATCAGTTTTTCTTCCAATTCACATGCACAACATGTGCTTGCAACTTTAAGATTATGTGTCAGAAATGTAGATCACTACTGAGGAGGGTTAATCATAAGTGATGGAAATTGTAAAAAAAATCCCAATTGATTAATATCTTAACCATTTACAATATGGAACATATAAGGAGAGATAAAAGCAATAAACATAAATAGAAAACTATAAAAACATTCAAAACATAAAACACACATGATATCTACTGGAAACCATTATTTTTATTGAAAACGACTTGTTTCTATTGTGTTGATTCTTCTTATTTTACTGTTATAAATTAAATCTTTTACATATTTCAACTAGCCACTACCAGTGAAGAGCCACCACTACTTTAAACAATATTGTTGGCCAGCACCAGCTAGGAAATCTCTACTCACACGAATTGTATGTCACCACCTGTTGGAAACCATGTAGGTTTTAACCCTGAACAAAAATTATCTGCAAACGAATCTTTAAACAAAAAATAAACAACAGTCAGAACATAAAAACATAAAACAGATATAAACAGAGATTTTCCCCTGGATCCCAAATCGGGATGACCAGCTTGATTTTTCATTATTGTTCCTTTTAGTGTTACAAAACATATATATATACATGCTGAAGCATACATAAACCCCAATCCATTAACCCTGGATTAGAACATAACCATAGATCCCTTGACCGGATCTACAAAATACCAAAGGCCGAAAACCATCATGCCCCAAAACCATGTGCAAACCCATGCACAAAACCATTGGCGGGTCTGCCCACCAGAAAATAAGGTCCAAAAAAATTTTCCAGGGGCGCTGCCACAGACCCCAACAAGGGGGGCTATCGCCCCCCTTGTGAACCCCCTGTTATGCTCGGTGCAACGTATAGGGGTACTATCACCCCCCCTGTAACCACCCCCCCCCCCCCTATGTGACTAATTGTGGAAATAATATAACACATACCCAACATTCTCCCAGTTGTTGTTTTCTTTCTGCAGTGGGCCACATGAGAGCTTAGTCATTAGCCCAGTTCTACAACACCTATTGTTTCTCTACACCAAGAAAACTTCTGAGTGCTCCTAGACTTCGTCAATGCATTTGCAACGTTCTTCAAGGTATCCACCATTACCAGCAACACCCTTCTTGCCTCAACCATATCTCTCACAAAGTGATATTGAACATCAGTGTGCTCTGTGTTTTAATGATAAGCAGGGTTCTTAGCCAAGAAAATTGCACTTTGGCTATCACAGTCTATCCTTATGACTTGCAGCACCAACCCCATACTTGAGCACAATCTCTGGAACTAAACAACTTCCTTGCTTGCATGAGTGGCTTCTATGTATTCTGCCTCTGTAGTTGAAAGAGCCACTGCAGACTATCTTTTACTCATCCAACTGAATGCACCTCCAAATATTCTAAACACATACCCACTTGTAGATCTTCTTTGGTCCAGATCTCCAGCACAGTCTGCATTAACAAAAACACGAATTTCTAACACTCTTTCCAATCCTGGTCTTCCCTGATAGCACAGGCCATAATCATTAGTGTCACACAAATATATGAAAACCCACTTCACTGCTATCCAATGCTCCTTCTCTGGGTTTGACATAAGCCTGCTCAATACTCCCACTACATGTGCAATGTCTGGTCTAGTACAGACCATTGCATACATCAGGCTACCCAATACACTTGCATATGGAACATGAGAGATGTCCTCCTCTTCTTCTTGTGTCTTGGGACACTGTTCAGCAGACAGTTTTACACCTACAAGAACCGGAACATTCACCGGTTTACTATACTGCATATTGAACCTCTGCAATATAGTCTCGACATACTTCCTGTAGTTTGACCAGAGATTCCTTTTATCCTGACACGCTACAGTGCAGGTTCCTAATTGTAAATAAACTGACTTGCGAGGAAGGCTTACCTAGAATCCAACGCTGTTGTTTGCAGAAGAGGTGGTGCTCCCGTTCCTTTGCCCTGGCAGATCACAATCCTCACGATCTCCGTGATCGGACACCTGCACATGCAAGAAACAACACAAACGCAAGCATAAAATCCAGTGCATACAACTATATATCAGTCGAAGAGGACATAACTCATGAACATGATCAAGAACAAGAGTGGAACCATAACCGATAGTCACTTATCATTAAAGAGTCAAAAGAAGAATACAACCATAGCTTCGACGCAACACTCTCCTTTAGCGGGTCATCAGCACAACATGTCTCGATAAAGCCTGTCAGGGATGGGACAAGCCTCTCTCTCCGGATACTTGGCAATAGTCTCCTTGCTTGGATTTGGCCTTAGGGAATCAAGAAGGCTTTTGCAGCATGAAAGCTCTTGGGAACTTAGAAATTCTGCCACTCTTTGGAACTATTCAGCCCTTCAGCCCTTCAGCCCCTTCATCAATGGATGAAGGCTATATTTATAGAGGAGAGGAGGAGGTTGGGATCCCTACAATAGTGGAAGGGAGGCCTTATCCTTTGGGAGGTTCCCCATATGGTGGAAACAAGAGGCCAAAGGAGGAACGCTGTGGTTATTCAGTCAAAACCACTCCTGATGACTCATCCACGAAGTTGTTGTAATCGAAACTTTGCCTCCTTTTTTTAAAAAAATTTCCATAAACAGATTGGCGTGGGTGCAACAATGGGATAGAGCGCCAATTGTCACGGGCTCAGTGTTAATTTTCCCCCATTGGCGTGAGTACATAACGGGCTACCAGCGCCAAGGCAAAAACATGTGTTTTTAGGGATCTTCTCAGGAAATGATCCACAAGAGAAATGTTGTCCTCATGGAAAGGGATGCAATGATGGTATTTGCAAGGCATGACACTGCTTATTGGTCACAGAAACGACCCTCCAATGGGCGAGATGGGGATTGCAGGGATGGTGAAAAATTACTGTGTAACACATGCCCCCTAAAGCATGAGGCCCGAAAGAGAGAGAGGGGTGAAATGCTTTACGAGAACATGACGACTGAAAACACTGCCATTGGAAAACCTGCGGAGAAAAGTACAAATGATGTCTCAGATACATGATATATATGCGTGGTATGGGCGCATCCATCCATAACAGAGTGTACAATAATCTAGATCCAAGGCATGGACGCAGCCATCCAATGAAGATCGATAAATAGACTCAGGTATGGTCGCAGCCATCCAATTAGTGAGTCATGTAAATAATCATAATAATCCACAATATCGCAGCCTGGATTACAACAGACACAATCCAGGGTCTTGCGCTCCATCTCGACCCGAACAAAGCACAAGTTCAAGCATGCGAATATGTGAGCTGAAGTCGAACATGCAAGAACATCGTCTGATTACCAGCCAATGATGAAAGCTGTTAACAGACGCGAGAGGAACCACCAATAATGATAATGGCCCTCAAGGTACTATAGGTACAATCTACAGCGTGTGAATCAATGAGATGGTGTCGAACACCCGTAGAATCACTCGATCAGAGGCCAATGATGAAAAATCGAGAGACCAATAGCTAAAAAGCCTCGTCAAATGCGAAGAACTGCCATTGAGGCATGCAGGCTCCAAGGTACCAGAAGGGAGTCTCTAGATCAGCTTCCTGGAGAATGAGCTGAAGTCGACAGGAAGTGACCTTGATCGAAGGTGGGCCATAGTGTTTCCCACATCATCGACGTGAGACAGAGGAACATAATGTTTTTGTGAATCACGATCAGATGAGAATCAGAGGAAGGTTGGTACTTGCAGAGGTCAACTTCTCTTGAACATATAAATGGCACGACAGTGGACTTGGCAGTATTTGACATCAAAAGATCAGAGGTCATAGTGACGAGGCAAAGAGCAGATGAGAGGTCAAAAGGGATCACCCAAACCCATGGAGGCAAGTGAAAGACGAGATGAGATGTCCCCAACCCGACACGAATGCAGACAAGTGCCATGTTCAAGAGCGACATACTGCCGACACGACAATGATGTTGGTTCCATTTTCCCCACCATCCTGGCGAGTACCTCTTTATTTTTACACAAGCTTGAAGAGGATACCATATGCTTGTCGTATAAGTCCATCCTAGTACATTTAACGAGCCCTAGGAAGGAGGAACTCGGAGAACGTCATTTCGACGAAATCCAATGTCATCAGGGTTTAACGAGTCTGACAAAGGAAGAACTCGGCGTCTTTTCATGTTTAGAAAGTTTGAAAAGACAGCGGAAAAGAAAACTCCACAGGTCCCTTTTCGTAAATAGTTCCCCAGATCTGAAAAGGTAGAAAACAATATCCGGGAAAACCTCCTAGTCGCGATAGGCTAGGGTATTCCTTTTTCGTAATCAATCCATCCCAGCCCGAAAAAGGGTTAAACTTATACTGGGTGAATGTCGATTCGTGTCCATTTTAACGAGATTGAAACGACAAGGGCCTCGGCAATCTTTTCATGTTTAGAGAGTCAGAAAAGAGCTGAAAGATGACTCCTCCTGGAGGAGCGAGTGGTATAAAGGGTAGCAACTGGTTCCGGTAATGGTGGAACTACTCTGAACAAATAAAGGTCGAGAGGCTGGCTAACAAGACCACTCATAGCAGCGGTTCCTCAGGAACGGGTAAAACAACCAAGTGAAGGCATATGATCGGCCAAGCAGATAGTGACAATGGAGTGAGAAAACCAAGGCTCATCTGGCAAAAACAGGCTGATAAAATGACCATCACAAGAGGTAAAATGGGAAAGGTTTCATTTTTACACAAGCTTGAAATCAGGAAACTCTGCTTGAAGTTGGTTTCATTTTTACACAAGCTTGAAACAAAGATAAACTATGCTTAAAACCGGTTTCATTTTTACACAAGCTTGAAACGGAAACAAACTATGCTTGAAAAAGTAAGCATGCCCCCGACATGGTGACTCAATTCGAGGTACATGCCCCCCAAGCTTCAATCCATATGAAGGGTAGATGGAGTGAAGGTTCAAATTACGAGAGCAAGAGAAGAGCCTAGGCTTGAACGGGAACATGTTTCATTGTTTTAACGGGGTTGACACATTAAGGGCTTTATCCCTCGAAGGCACCTTGTTTCATGGTTTAAGGAGCTTGACACAAGAAAACGAACTTCTGCTCAGACAACCTTGTTTCATTTTTAAGGAGGAGCTTGACACGGGAAAATAACCATGCTCAGAGCAACCATGTTTCATTTTTAGGAGCTTGACCTGAAGACAAGGAACTTCTGCTCAGAGCGGACCAGTTTTCACTTTTAGAGGCGACACCGGGAAAACGAACTATGCTCGGAGTCATCTTGTTTCATTTTTAAGGAGCTTGACACAAGAAAAGAACCATGCTTTGATAGACCTCATCATAATGAACAAGAAGTCATCGCTTCCAATATTTCCACTCCCGATGGAAGGAAAACATCCTGGAAGTCAGGACCCAATGCCCCCAACACCTGATGCACAACGACACTGTTGCTGAGTACAGGCACGGGGTATGTAGCCACATAGTTGACCTGCGGTGGGGCAGATACAATGGGTGGATAAAAACCAGGAAGGGGTGATGGTGGGCCAGCTGCCACTTCAGGACCAAAGAACGAAAGTTGATCAATGGTCACGATCCGTCCTTCATGTGGAAAACAGACCACACGAAAAAGGGAGGAGACAAGCGCTCCCATGGCATAGGTGTAATCGCGCCCCAAGAGCAGATTGAAATCCAAGGGGCCTGGAACAACCATCACGTCCATATGGATGGTTTTACCTCCCAAAGTAACAGGTAACCTTGGAAGGATCCCTAACGGTTGACTCGTTCTTCTGTTAAATGCCAACAGATTCTGCGTAACAGGCGCAAGCGGTGGCGAACCAAAAGCTTGCCAGGTAGTGGAGGATAAAATACTAACAGACGCACCTTAGAAGTATATTAGTCTTGGAGTACGACGGACAAAGCACATGTGATCTCGAAAGGCACACATAAGACGAAGGCGGTACCACCGCAAATCGGTTCCCCGATCAAAGGAAGCGAGCAAACTACTCAGAGGGGCTACCATAAAACTGAGATGGTCTTCCCCTGGTGTTATGGAAGAAGAAGGAGCATCCTCCACAACCTCCATCTCAAAGGTGGGAGGAGTATCCTCTGATACCTCTATTACGGGAGGCGGAGGAGCAGCTTCTTGAGGTGTAGGGACGGGAGAATATTTCTCCAAGTCTAAGGAATCTAAAGAAACCAGAAGAACATGAGGGGTGTGAGGTCCACTCTCAATGGAAAAGACCTGGTGCACCGTAGACGGGGCCAGCTCAACCGATCCCACGACCAATGGTTGGTTGGGAACGGATTCTTGCATTTGAATTTCCGGTGGAGTGGGATTGACCAAGGATGACTCTTGACTAATCATGGCATCAGCTAGTGAAGGACTCACAGAAAGTCGTTTATAACCAGTTGGAAGGCATGGTGTAGAAATGGCTGAGTTGTCCAAAACGCTCTTGGCTTCATCCATATAAGGACAAAGGTGAATGGCATGGTGCCCTTCACACAACTTACAGGGATTGGTAATCTTACCCTGCTTCTTAGGAGCCTTATCAGTACCAGTTGCAGATGTGCCCCCAACATTCCTCTCGGAAGACAAAGACAATGGCGGGCGGCCATCGGACCATGCTTCGAGCACCTTGGGGATGCCAGGGCAGTCTCGAAGAAGATGGTCTCCCGTGCACAACAGGCAAGGGAACTTGACTTTCCGTGGAGGGTTGGAAGGTTTGTCAAGAGGAGATATTTCAGAAACAGTGGCTGCACTTTTAGCCTCTCGTTTATCGGACTTCTTCTTCTTTGTCTTCTTCTTCTTCTTCTTAGCCACTTGGTTACTTGAATCCAGACTTTCACCAGGCGAAGTAGAAGAGGAGGACGCAGAAACAGGCGAAGAAGGGGAGAGGTCCACCTTGGAATCAACATGATGTTGTTCAGGCGGAGGAACTGATTGAACAGTAGCCGAGACATTCGGGACCACAGAGGTTGAAAACAACCAAACGGGCAACCCAACAGTTAACCCAGGAAGGGACAATGTTGCCATATAAGGAGCACCAACATTTCCAAAAGGAGGAAAAGGACCAGGATTCCCATCAGAGGGGATTCCTTGGTTGGTGAACTCTGGAAAAGTTGCCATCAACAACTCAAAACCGCACACGGGCTAAAAACCAAGGCACACAATCAAACGGCCAACAAGAAAATTCTAACAGGGCGTGTGATCGCAGGTGATTTATTTTACCACATTGAAACTTAGAAACTTCACCGTTTCATGTTTTAAGAGTCGAGAAACGGACAAAATATGACTCTATCTCTTTCAGTTTTGACGCAAGCGTGAAAGGACAAGCGCTTGGTGATATTTTTAAATTTAAGGAGTTAGATAAGATCAAAATGACTGCTCAGGAGTACTAGGCAAAGGGTGTACCAAATAACCGTGAACTGCAATATACACCTTGGTTTCAAAATGAAAGAGAAATCAACCAAGGACTTAACGTACGTGCAGGCAATCTCCCCGAATGCTGTGTCCGGTGTATCATGGGTATAGGGCGGCAGACTCGGCTTCCTATGGATAAAGGATTGAAACCTAGTGGGGTCTCCCTTTATATATGCGACAGTACGGGGAGCACAAGTCCATACTAGTGCTGTCTAAAGCCAAGAGGCGAACGACAGCTACTAGGTTTAAAGACGCCGGAACACGTCTCTAGCCTAGACCTCTAAATGTTGCGTTAATGTTTCAATGCTGCCTTAGTGTAAATTGAATAAATTTTATGGTTGATCTTCAATTATGTCTCGGTTTCAAGGCCCTACCGTATGTCATCTGACAATCTCCTATATGCAGCTATATGAGAAAAGAAAACTTTTCAATTTGATGAATGTTATCTAGTTAAGGGAAGAGCTTCAAACAATGATGTGACAATAAACAACACTGCAAACGAAATCTTTTCCAAACTAGATGACTTTCACTATCCAAAAGTAATTTCAAACACTCAACGATGCGAATAATGCAATGTAATCTATGCAAAATCCTCTTTTTCGAAAACTATGCAATTTTAATCTATGCACAATTTCCTTTTCCTTTTCAAATGATAAGAATGCACTCAATGCATTTTTCGATGAAATGAGAATCTACTTAATGCATGCTTTTAATAAAAGAGAATGCAATCAAAGTGATTTCTAGTTTTCAATCATTAAACAATGTAATCTAAGTTCAATGATGGATCTCAAAAAATACTTTTCAATGCAATGTGATCTAATGCATTTTAATGAAAAGCAAACTATGAGACGAAAACTAAAAGAACGCAAATCTCCTTAATGAAGGATGAATGCAAAAGAGATGTAAACAAACACTAAGAATGCAATCGTTGTTTCAAACACTTTGTAACGAAATCCCTCAAAAAGCGACAAGACATATGAGGTCAAACAAAAAGAGGACTTCCAAAGCAAGAGATCAAAACAAGGCATTCATTCCCTTTTACATCAAACAATCATGGAAAGAAGACATTCCAAACAATGAGCAATGTAATCTATGCTCATATAGAGGAAAAAAATAGGAAGGAAAGTCACCAGCACAGTGAAGAGTTTAGGGAAAAATCTCCAATTTTCTTACACCACAAGAAATTGGATTAATTTTTCATTATTGACTAAGCGCTAACTGGCTGCCAATTTCTCATTGACAACTAGCACCAATGCCCAATTGGTGTGAGTTTCCTAGCGACAACAAGCACCTTGTTTGAAAATGAAAAAACAAAAAAAGAATTCTCCCCAACCAAGACCCGGACTCACCACTTGAGCGGGATGCAAAACAAACCGAAGCAAAAATGCGACGAGAAACTTAGAACAAGGGCAAACCCTAGCACCTATAGGAGATGGTGTATTTGTCTGCAGGTGTAATCCCGCAGGACGACGGGGGGATGGCGCGATGATGAACTAGAAAGCTGCCGTGCGGTGGCGTGTCGAAGTGGCTCTACAATCCGAAGCCACCTATGAAAAGGTGAAAATTTGGAAAAGCAGAGGTCAGATTTGATCCTCTGGGGCTGAACCAAAAACCAAACACTTAGAAAAGAGCCAGCCAAAAGAGATGATCAAGCAAGTAGAATCAAGAAACAACCGAAAAGACAAGACAATACTCCAAGTGTTCAGTTCATAAACTAAACCGGAGATTGACTGAAGTAGCTTTGATCTACTTCGCTAATGCAAAAAGCAAGGGGAATCGTATTTGAAGGCTATCTGGATAACTCAAACTCACCATCATAGTTTATACATTAGAAAAAGAACAAGAAGCTAAATGATCCAAGGTGGGTAAGCCAATTTGTTGTGGAGGTAAATCCCCCTCTATGCCTACCTTGAAAGCCGATCCTCTTGCTTTAGATAGATACTTCATGACAATCGTTCACGTATAAAAGCGCGGGTTCACCTCAATTGCAAATAAACCAACTAGTGATGAAGGCTTACCTGGAATCCAACACTTTCGCTTGTAGAGAAAGCAGCGCTCCCATTCCTTAGCTCTGGCAGATCAAGATCCTCACGATCTCCGTGACCGGACACCTACACACGCAAGAAACAAAACAAACGCAAGCGTAAAATCCAGTATATGCAACTATATGTCAGTCATAGAAGACATAACTCATTATCATAATTAACAACAGGAGTGGAACCATAACCAATAGTCGCTTATCATTAATCAATCAAAGGAGGATACAACCTGGCTCTGACGCTAAATTCTCCTTTGGAGGGTCACCAGCAGAACACGTCTCGAAAAGGCCTGTCGGGGATGGGACAAACCTCTCTCTTCAGATGTCTCAACAATAATCTCCTTGCTTGGATTTGGCCTTAAGGGCATGAATCAAGGCTCTTGCAGCATAAGGCTCTGATGGCTCTTGGGAACTTGGAGATTAGCTTGCAAAGGAGATGAGCAAGCTTTATAGATGGAGGAAGGGGAGTTGGGATCCCTATAATCATGGGATTGGCCCTATCCTCAAGGAAGCTTCCATGAGAGGTGGCAAACCACTTCCTCTACATGGAGATCCGGAGCCAAACCTCCCAACTCAAATTAGATACCAGTTCCTGGATCAGTTAGGACGAAACTTCCACCATTTATTTAAAAAAAAACTCCTTAAAATGGCTAGCGCGAGTGCGACTCTTCATTTCGACACCAATTGGCACAACCCATTTGAAGGATTTTTTCCCCCATTAGGCGCGAGTCTTGAACTAGATGCCGCGCAGTAAGAAAAAGGGGTGTTTTTAGGGTTTTTCACAAGGGGAGATGTATTCGAGCGGTAAGAAAGCTCTTGTTCGAGGAAAAGGATGTCATGAAAGTGGTTTCAAGCTATATGTGCTACTCCCACGGAGTCACAAAATGAGTCCTCAAGTGTGCGGGATGGGGATTAGCGGGGACGGTGAAATTCTTGTGTAACATTCTCTCATACTACTTTCGTGACCTTTTCCCCTTGGATATTACCCTGTTTTATACAAAATATCTTCATGGTTGTTTGTATTCTACTGGGAATTCGAAATGGACAGCCATGTCTCTTTGCCTTCTGCCTTCTCATCTCTTTTATCTGCTCATTCAGAAAATATAACTGTAGGTACCAATTTAACATTACAGTGGGATATTTGTTCTCTTCCGGAGACTTGCCAATGCATCACAACAATATAAATTAAAATTATTTACATTTAATTACAATGAGAACTCCAGCTCACTCATTCAACGTCTTGGCTAGCTGCGCATTTGTCTTTTCTTTGACTATGTCTTTGTCCCTTTCGGCTCTGTTTGTTTCCTTATTCTCTGTCGCAGGGTAATGGCCATATTCCATACATTTGTAACTGTGCTTTTTATCAACCTTCTTGAGGGAGGTAAATCCCCTCTGCGGACAGAGGCGATCCCTACTAGCCCAGATCGGGTCTAGCAACAATCAAACACGCTACAGTGCAGGTTCCTAATTGTAAATAAACCGACTTGCGAGGAAGGCTTACCTGGAATCCAACGTTGTCATTTGTAGAAGAGGTGGTGCTCCTGTTCCTTCGCCCTGGCAGATCACAGCCCTCACGATCTCCGTGATCGGACACCTGCACATGCAAGAAACAACACAAACGCAAGCATAAAATCCAGTACATACAACTATATATCAGTCGAAGAGGATATAACTCATGAACATGATCAAGAACAAGAGTGGAACCATAATCGATAGTCGCTTATCATTAAAGAGTCAAAAGAAGAATACAACCATAGCTTCGACGCAACACTCTCCTTTAGTGGGTCGTCAACACAACATGTCTCGATAAAGCCTGTCAGGGATGGGACAAGCCTCTCTCTCCAGATACTTGGCAATAGTCTCCTTGCTTGGATTTGGCCTTAGGGAATCAAGAAGGCTTTTGCAGCATGAAAGCTCTTGGGAACTTAGAAATTCTGCCACTCTTTGAAACTAGCTTGCAAATGGAAATGGCCAAGCTTTTATAGAAGGAGGAAGGGGAGTTGGGATCCCTATAAATATGGGATTTTCCCTATCATCAAGGAAGCTTCCATGAGAGGTGGCAAACCACTTGCTCTCCATGTAAATCCGTAGCCAAACCTCCCAACTCAAGATAGAAATCAGCCCAGTAATTTGCTAGGATGAAACTTCCGCCTTTTATTTTTTTTAAACACCTCTTAATATGGTTGGCGCGGGTACGGCTCTATGACAGAGCGCCAATTGGCGCGCCCTCTTTGGAGGATTTCCCTCTTGGCGCGAGGGCTGAACTATGGAACCGCGCCAATGGAAAAAGAGCTATTTTTAGGGTTTTTTGCAAGGAGATGTCTTTAGGGAAATTAAAGCTCATCTTCAGAGGGATGCAATGAAAGTATTTTCAAGTCTTAACTCTGCCCACAGGTCATGGAATGAGCCCTCCAATGTGCGGGATGGGGATTGTAGGGACAATGACAAATTGCTGTGTAACAGATGCCCCCTAAAGCATGAGGCCCGAAAGAGAGAGAGAGGGGTGAAATACTTTACGAGAACATGCCGACCGAAAACACCGCCATCGGAAAACCTGCGGAGCGAAGTACAACTGATGTCTCAGATACATGATATATATGCGTGGTATGGGCGCAGCCATCCATAACAGAGTGTACAATAATCTAGATCTAAGGCATGGACGCAGCCATCCAATGAAGATCGATAAATAGACTCAGGTATGGTCGCAGCCATCCAATCAGTGAGTCATGTAAATAATCATAATAATCCACAATATTGCAGCCTGGATTACAACAGACACAATCTAGGGTCTTGCGCTCCATCTCGACCTGAACAAAGTACAATTTCAAGCATGCGAATATGTAAGCTGAAGTCGAACATGCAAGAACATCGTCTAATTACCAGCCAATGATGAAAGCAGTTAACGGACGCGAGAGGAACCACCAATAATGACAATGGCCCTCAAGGTACTGTAGGTACAATCCACGGTGTGCGAATCAATGAGCTGGTGTTGAACACCCATAGAATCACTCGATCGGAGGCCAATGATGAAAACCTCACGTCGAATGCGACGAACCTGCCATTGAGGCATGCAGGCTCCAAGGTACCATGAAAGAGTCTCTAGACCATCTTCTTGGATAATGAGCTGAAGTCGACAGGAAGTGACCTTGATCGAAGGTGGGCCATAATGTTTCCCACATCATCGACACGAGACAGAGGAACATGATGTTTTTCTTGTGAATCAGGATCATACGAGAATCAGAGGAAGGTTGATATTTGCAGAGGTCAACTTCTCTTGAACATATAACGGCACAAATAGTGGTTTTGGCAGTATTTGACATCAACGGATCAGAGGTCATGGTGACGAGGCAATGAGCAGAGGAGAGGTCAAAAAGGATTATCCAAACCCACGGAGGCAAAGTGAAAAAATGAGATGAGATTTCCCCAACCCGACACGAATGCAGACAAGTGCCATGTTCAAGAGCGACATACTGCCAACGACAACGACGATGGTTCCACTTTTCCCCCACCATTTCAGTGAGTACCTCTTTATTTTTACACAAGCTTGAAGAGGATACCATATGCTTGTCATATAAATCCGTCCTTCGGACGAATCCATCCTAGTGCATTTAACGAGTCCTAGGAAGGAGAAACTCGGAGAACGTCATTTCGACTGAATCCAATGTCATCAGGGTTTAACGAGTCTGACAAAGGAAGAACTCGACGTCTTTTCATATTTAGAGAGTTTGAAAAGACAGCAGAAAAGTAAACTCCAGCGGTCCCTTTTCGTAAATAGTTCCTCGGACCCGAAAAGGTAGAAAACAATATCCGAGAAAACCTCCTAGTCGTGATAGGCTAGGGTATTCCTTTTTCATAAATAATCTATCCTAGCCCGAAAAAGGGGTAAACGTATACTGGGTAGATGTCGATTCGTGTCCACTTTAACGAGATCGAAACGACAAGGGCCTCGACAATCTTTTCATGTTTAGAGAGTCAGAAAAGAGCTGAAAGTTGACTCCTCCTGGAGGAACGAGTGGTATAAAGGGAAGCAACTGGTTCCAGTAATTGTGGAACTGCTCAGTACAAGTAAAGGTTAAGAGGCTAGCTAACAAGACCACTCATCGCAGCAGCTCCTCAGGAACGGGTAAAACAACCAAGTGAAGGCATATGATTGGCCAAGCAGATAGTGATGATGGAGTGAGAGAACCAAGGCTCATCTGGAAAAAACAGGCTGATAAAATGGCAATCACGAGAGGTAAAATAGGAATGGTTTCATTTTTACACAAGCTTGAAATCAGGAAACTTTGCTTGAAACCGATTTCATTTTTACACAAGCTTGAAACGGAAACAAACTATTCTTGAAAAATTAAGCATGCCCCCCAGCATGGTGACTCAATTCGAGGTACATGCCCCCCAAGCTTCAATCCATATGAAAGGCAGATGGAGTGAAGGTTCAAGTTAGGATCGAGAAAGACCTCGTGGGATTTTACGAGATCTTATCGAAGACTTCGAATTGAATGGGAAAGTGTTTCATTTTTAACGAGGTTGACACATGAAAGAACTATCCTCAAGACACCTTGTTTCATGGTTTAAGGAGCTTAGAAGCACAAGACAAAGAACTACTGCTCCGACAACCTTGTTTCATTTTTTAAGGAGCTTGACACAAGACAAGGAACTATGCTCCAACAAGCTGCTTGTTTCATTTTTTAAGGAGCTTGACACAAGACAAGGAACTCTACTCCGACAACCTTGTTTCATTTTTTAAGGAGCTTGACACAAGACAAGGAACTCTGCTCCGACAACCTTATCATAATGAACAAGAAGTCATCGCTTCCAAGAGTTCCACTCCCGATGGAAGGAAAACATCCTGGAAGTCAGGACCCAATGCCCCCAGCACCTGATGCATGACGGCATCATCACTGAGCACAGGCACGGGGTAGGTAGCCACATAGTTGACCTGTGGTGGGGCAGATACAACGGGTGGATAAAAACCAGGAAGGGATGATGGTGGGCCAGCTGCCACATCAGGACCAAAGAATGAAAGCTGATCAATGGTCACAATCCTTCCTTCATGCGGAAAACAGACCACACGAAAGAGGGAGGAGACAAGTGCTCCCATGGCATAGGTGTAATCGCGCCCCAAGAGCAGATTGAAATCCAAGGGGCTTGGAACAACCATCACATCCATATGGATGGTTTTACCTCCCAAAGTAACAGGTAACCTTGGAAGGATCCCTAACGGTTGACTCGTTCTTCTGTTAAATGCCAACAGATTCTGCGTAACAGGTGCAAGCGGCGGTGAGCCAAAAGCTTGCCAAGTAGTTGAGGATAAAATACTAACAAACGCACCTTCGTCTATAATGGTGCTGGGTACAACCAGACCAAAGGCCTGTACTGTGATCTCGAAAGGCACATAAGATGGAAGGCGGTATCCTGCAAAGCGACTCCAATCAAAGGAAGCGACCAAACTACTCGGAGGGGCTACCATTGAACTGAGAAGGTCTTCCCCTGGTGTTACGGAAGAAGAAGGAGCATCCTCCACGACCTCCATCTCGAAGGTAGGAGGAGTATCCTCCAGGACCTCCATCACGGGAGGCAGAGGAGCAGCTTCTTGAGGTATAGGGACAAGAGAATCTTTCTCCAAGTCCGAAGAATCTGAAGAAACTAGAAGAACATGAGGGGTGTGAGATCCACTCTCCATGGAAAAGACCTGGTGCACCGTAGACGGGGCCAGTTCAACCGATCCCACGACCAATGGTTGGTCAGGGACGGATTCCTCAATTTGAATTTCCGAGGGAGCGGGATTGACCAAGAATGACTCTTGACCAATCGTAGGATCATCTGGTGGAGGACTCAAAGAAAGCCGATTATAACCAGCCGGGAGGCATGGTGTAGAAACAGTTAAGTTGTCCAAAACTCGCTTGGCTTCATCCATATAAGGACAAAGGTGAATGGCATGGTGCCCTTCACACAACTTACAGGGATTGGTAATCTTACCCTGCTTCTTAGGAGCCTTACCAGCAGCAGCTGAAGACGTGCCCCCAACCTGACTCCTGGAAGCCAAAGGCAACGACGGGCGACCGTTGGACCATACTTCGAGTACCTTGGGAATGCCAGGGCAGTCTCGAAGAAGATGGTCTCCCGTGCACAACATGCAAGGGAACTTGACTTTCCATGGAGGGTTGGAAGGTTTATCAAGAGGAGACTTCTTAGGCGCAATAGCCGCAGAGTTAGCCTCTCCTTTATCGGACTTCTTCTTCTTTGTCTTCTTCTTCTTCTTCTTAGCCACCTGGTTACTCGAATCCAGACTTTCACTAGGCGAAGTAGAAGAGGAGGACGCAGAAACAGGCGAAGAAGGGGAGAGGTCCACCTTAGAATCAACATGATTTTGTTCAGGCGGAGGAACTGATTGAACAGTAGCCGAGACATTCGAGACCACAGAGGTTGAAAACAACCAAACAGGCAACCCAACAGTTAACCCAGGAAGGGACAACGTTGCCATATAAGGAGCACCAACATTTCCAAAAGGAGGAAAAGGACCAGGATTCCCATCGGAGGGGATTCCTTGGTTGGTGAACTCCGGAAAAGTTGCCATTAGAAACAATCTTCAGAACAACACCCTAAGGAAACTAAATTTAACCAGGAATATTTCGTGGGCAGTTAATTTTTAAAACATTGAAACAAAACTCTACCGTTTCATATTTTAAGAGTCGAGAAATAGGAAAAAGGTGACTCTATCACTTTCAGATTGGAAACAAGCGTGAAAGGACAAGCGCTTGATGACCTTTTCAAATTTAAAGAGTCAGAAAAGATCAAAATGACTACTCAGGAATGCTAGGCAAAGGGTGTACCAAATAACCGTGAACTACAATATACACCTTGGTTTCAAAATGAAAGAGAAATCAACCAAGGACTTAACGTACGTGCAGGCAATCTCCCCGAATGCTGTGTCTGGTGTATCACGGGTATAGGGCGGTAGACTCGGCTTCCTATGGATAAAGGATTGAAACCTAGTGGGGTCTCCATTTATATACGTGATGGTACGGGGAGCACAAGTCCGTACTAGCGCTGTCTAAAGCTAAGAGGCGAACGACAGCTACTAGGTTTAATGATGCCGGAACACGTCTCTAACCTAGACCTCTAAATGTTTCGTTAATGTTTCAATGCTTCCTTAGGTAAATTGAGTAAATTTTATGGTTGATCTTCAATTATGTTTTGGTTTCAAGGCCCTACCGTATGTCATATGACAATCTCCTGTATGCAGCTACATGAGAAAATAAAACTTTTCAATTCGATGAATGCTATCTAGTTAAGGGAAGAGCTTCAAACAATGATGCAACAAACAGCAAAACTGAAAACGAAACTTTTCCAAACTAGATTACTTTCACTATCCAAAAGTATTCTAAAACATTCAACGAAGCGAATTATGCAATGTAATCTATGCAAAATTCTTTTTTTCGAAAACTATGCAATTGTAATCTATGCACAATTTCCTTTTCCTTTTCAAATAATAAGAATGCACTCAATGCATTTTTCGATGAAGTGAGAATCTACTTAATGCATGCTTTCAATGAAAGAGAATGCACTCAAAGTGATTTTTAGCTTTCAATCATTAAACAATGTGATCTAAGTTCAATGATAAATCTCAAAATACTCTTCAATGCAATGTGATCTAATGCATTTTAACAAAAAGAACACTTTGAGATGAAAACTAAATAAACGCAAATCTTCTTAATTAAGGATGAATGCAAAAGAGATGTAAACAAACACTAAGAATGCAATCGTTGTTTCAAACACTTTGTCACGAAATCCCTCAAAAGGCGACAAGACATATGAGGTCAAACACAAAGAGGACTTCTAAAGCAAGAGATCAAAACAAGGCATTCATTCCCTTTTACATCAAACAATCATGGAAAGAAGACATTTCAAACAATGAGCAATGTAATCTATGCTCATACAGTGAAAAGACCGGAAGGGAAAGACACACTGGTGAAGGATTTAGGGAAAAAATCTCAATTTTCATACACCCTGAAATTGGCTCGACTTGTACATTGACAACTAGCGCCAATTGGCGCGACTTGCACATTGACAACTAGCGCCAATGGCCAATTGGCGCGGGTTGCTAACTGACAACAAGCGCCAATGCCTAAAAATGAAAAAACAAAGAATTTCTCCCAACCAAGACCAGACTCACCATTTCCAGCAGAATCTCCAAGACTCAAATGAACCATGTAATCTAGGCTCAAAGAGAGGCAAAGCTAAACACATAGATCAAGCTTAGAGAGCTCAAAACAGAGCCAACCCCAGCAGTCCCCAACAATGGCGCGACTGTCAGGCTAAAACTAGCGCCATATCAAGATTGGCGCGGGTAATACATGGACAACTTGCGCCAATTGGCGCGACTGTCATGCTAAAAAGAGCGCCAGTCAAGTTTGCTATGCAAAAATAAAAAATAAGCCATCTAAGATCAGACCAGTGATGTTCAAGTTGACCAAAGACCCAAATTCACAGAAAGAACCAGCCCAGAAGAGCTGATCAAGCAAGGAGGATCAAGAATCAACCGAAAAGAGAAGACAATAATCCAAGTTGTTCAGTCCGTAATCTAAACCAGAGATTGACTGAAGCAGCGTTGATCTACTCCGCTAATGCAGAGCAAAAGCATTTCGAAGGCTATCTGGCTGCACTTCAGGCTCCGTCTATAGCTTACAAATCAAACAACAAGCTGAGTCCCCAGTGGAGTCGCCAAATTGTTGAGGAGGTAAATCCCCTCTGCGGACAGAGGCGATCCCTACTAGCCCAGATCGGGTCTAGCAACAATCAAACACGCTACAGTGCAAGTTCCTAATTGTAAATAAACCGACTTGCGAGGAAGGCTTACCTGGAATCCAACGCTGTCATTTGTAGAAGAGGTGGTGCTCCCGTTCCTTTGCCCTGGCAGATCACAATCCTCACGATCTCCATGATCAGACACCTGCACATGCAAGAAACAACACAAATGCAAGCATAAAATCCAGTATATACAACTATATGTCAGTCGAAGAGGACATAACTCATGAACATGATCAAGAACAAGAGTGGAACCATAACCGATAGTCGCTTATCATTAAAGAGTCAAAAGAAGAATACAACCATAGCTTCAACGCAACACTCTCCTTTAGCGGGTCGTCAGCACAACATGTCTCGATAAAGCCTGTCAGGGATGGGACAAGCCTCTCTCTCCAGATACTTGGCAATAGTCTCCTTGCTTGGATTTGGCCTTAGGGAATCAAGAAGGCTTTTGCAGCATGAAAGCTCTTGGGAACTTAGAAATTTTGCCACTCTTTTGAACTAGCTTGCAAATGGAAATGGGAAAGCTTTTATAGAAGGAGGAAGGGGAGTTGGGATCCCTATAATTATGGGATTGGCCCTATCATCAAGGAAGCTTCCATGAGAGGTGGAAAACCACTTCCTCTCCATGGAAATCCGTAGCCAAACCTCCCAACTCAAGATAGAAATCAGCCCAGTAATTTGTTAGGATGAAACCTCCGCCTTTTATTTTTTAAAAACACCTCTTAATATTGTTGGCGCGGGTACGGCTCTATGACAGAGCGCCAATTGGCGCGCCCTCTTTGGAGGATTTCCCTCTTGGCGCGAGGGCTGAACTATGGAACTGCGCCAATGGAAAAAGAGCTATTTTTAGGGTTTTTTGCAGGGAGATGTCTTTAGGGCAATTAAAGCTCATCTT
This sequence comes from Pinus albicaulis, assembly GCA_034641835.2. Classification (NCBI taxonomy): domain Eukaryota; kingdom Viridiplantae; phylum Streptophyta; class Pinopsida; order Pinales; family Pinaceae; genus Pinus; species Pinus albicaulis. The sequence continues at coordinate 129 of JAXQQM020066989.1, read as the reverse complement.
CAGAGGGATGCAATGAAAGTATTTTCAAGTCTTAATTCTGCCCAATGTGTCACTTTTAATGAGCATTACACGTGCGGGATGGGGATTGCAGGGACAATGACAAATTGCCGGTAACAACCTTCTATATAT
>JAXQQM020059634.1:0-45252 GCA_034641835.2 Pinus albicaulis | reverse complement strand
TTCCTACATAGTAAGGCAACTGGTGAAACCCGGAGGATAGGGGTTCGAGTTAAGAATATTTATCAATTACAGGTAGATGGATGCGCAGCAATGGCAGGCAAGGTAGAAGGAGTGGTGAGCTGGGATGAGGGCGAGCTGTGGCACAGGAGATTGGGCCACCTTCACCATGGAGCTTTGAAAATTTTGCAGTAGATTTCTACCGGGCTTCCTAAGGGTACTCTTGCACAGTTAGATCAGTGCAAGGGATGTAATTTAGGAAAATTTGTGAAAGCCACCTTTCACGAGAAGGATAGTCGCACCACGAAAATCCTTGAGAGAATTCACACAGACTTGTGTGGACCTTTCTCAGTAGCTTCGACAGTAAAGCACAGGTACTATGTGATATTTGTTGATGATTTTTCTCGAAAGTGTTGGATCTTCTTCATGTAGAAGAAGAGCGAGACATACTCAAAGTTCCGTGAGTTCAAGGCACTAGTTGAGAAAGAATCGAGGAAGCAGGTGAAGGCTCTTAGGAGCGACAATGGTGGTGAATTCATCTCTGGCGAATTGAAGGACTTTCACAGCACAGAGGAATTTGAAGAGAGCACATAGCGCCTCATAACGCACAACAGAATGGGGTTGCTGAACGGAAGAACAGAACGATCATGGGTGTCACATCCTGCCATGTTTCATGATCAGGGCCTACCCATACACCTGTGGGTTGAGGCATGCAATACTGCAGTATATGTGCAGAACTATTGTCCTCACAGGATACTTGGCATGAGTACACCCGAGGAGGCATTTTCTGGTAAGAGGCTTGATATTTCCCATTTGAGAATTTTTGGTTCACCTGTTTACATTCATGTGACTAAGGATGCCAGGAAGAAGCTGAAGCCGACTGCAGAGGTTGGGATATTTTTGGGGTACACTGATACGCCCCACAACTATCGTGTCTATTTTCCAGATAGTCGTAAGATTGTTGTGTGATGGGATATCAAATTTCAGGAGGAGAAAGCCATGAAGTGTTTTCTTGAGAGGGAGCTACACTTGCATGCAGAGGAGGAGCTATTAGTTCCTAAGGAGGAGCTTCAGGATGTGGATCAGCCATAAGAGGAGGTTCATGGAGTGGAAGAGACCACTCATGCAACACCAACCACTAAGGCACCCATGAAAATATGGGAGAGGATTTTTTTCTTCGCCCCGTGTCGAATAAATTTTTTTCTTTGTCAAAAATTCGTCTCATCTCCGGCCTTCCTAATCTCCCTCGACACCGATCGGGTAAAAAACTCGAAGCAAAAAAATGGTTTTTCATATTGGAAAACGTGTTTTACAGGAGTTGATAAAAAATTTCGTAGACCCTTATGGAGTGGTAAGTAGTAATATAAAGAGGGGGGGGGGGGGGGGGTGGTGAGAATTCATGAGATATTGAGACATAAGGGGGTCCCTTTCTTGAAAACCATTCGTTCCGGACCCCCCCCCCCCCTTCAAGGATAAAGTAAGGATTGTAAAGGGGGTCAGAATGAAACATAGGTCGTCGGATTTAAAGATGACGATGGAGTGATGAGGTGGAAATCCTTTGCTTATTGCTGAGTATTTTGGCCTATTTATTCATGAAATGAGCTATAAACCTCGTAGTCCCTAATTGACCTTATACACACAAATCATAGTGACAACTCGTTCACCCAGACCTGAAATTATGTAGAATTTAGTTATGAAGTGGCATTGCATCCGCGCACTTCGTAACCTTTACAGTTAATTAGTTTATAAAGAATACGATCAATGATGCGATGCGATGGGGTGGTGACATGGAGGGTAAATGACGTGGAGGGTAAGTGGGATGGGACCGCAGTGCACATCGCAATTCGTAGCATTTAGTTATAAGCGTGGAATATGTAAACTCTAAAATCTGCGAAGTGCGATGTGCGAGGGAGGAGATGAGTGACGTGGAAGGGAAGAAGTGGGACCAGATCAATTTGCGAAGTGCGAGGAAGAGGGACCCACTGGCATTTGGCGAAGTGTTATGAATCGGCGGAAGGTTTTTAAGCGGTTAGTGTTATGAAGTTTTTTTATGATATAACAATGTATTTCAATGGCTATGTAATGGGGCGGAGCTGCTGAGGTGCGGCCGACTTACCGCATCAAAAACTAAATAAAATAGATTGTAGGCGCTCACAAGGTAAAAAAATGCGATGTGATATCGCAAATCAGCGATCACATTATTTAAAGTTTAGTTCCAATTCCAAATACATAAAGTTTGTGAAATGCGATGAGGGCCCCACTTTGATCATGAAAGGCGGAAGAAAGGTAAGGTAACGTATATTTCAAAATGGAAGATGAAATGGAAGAGAAGTATGGTAGGGAATGGGTTTCAAAGCATGGGAGAATATGGAGGAAATGAGGGGGGCAAAGAGGGTGAATGAAATGAAATGGAATGAGGGAAGAAATGAAGTTTGATCCCCATCACACCTTGCCAGCAACAATTTTTCTCCTTTCCACTGAAGTATAAGGAAAATTGATTCATTTGATCCTCTTTGACAGTAAAGGTATAATTCCCTATTTAGGGAGGTTTCCTAGCATTTTCAATCCATAAGGTATGTCATTAATACTGTGAAAAATTTGCATAGAAGAAGAGGGGTTGTGACCCTTAGAGAGAGGTTTATCTCTGCAATATATACCACAAATTTGGAAGATGGTTTGCATAAGTATGTGCGGAGATAGCAAATCCAAAGGAAGGTGGAACTTGAGTAGAAGATGGAGTAGAATAAATATGCCATATGAGGAATGGATTTACATGAAGAGGAGTTGATTTTGTTGCACTGTCCATGGAGTTTTGGACAGAGATCTGAAGAAGCCTATAAACAGTTAGTGAATGGACTGTTAATGGATGATTTGTGACCCTAGTTCAGTCATCTACAAATTGTTAGAAGGATGATAAGATGAGTAGTTCAGATTTTTTCATAGATTGGAAAACAAAAAATTAGCACACAAGAATAGTAATTTTTAGAGGACTCAAATCACTATTAGGTGGCATATTTGAAGAGCCCTAGATGAGGGCAGTGTTGTGGGAACTAGATCAGTAAAAAAATTTACTGTGGTTGGGAAAATTGATGGCAGTCCAAGTACAATTGGAGGGTTGTTAGGTGACTGTCAAAGAAGAGCTCTAAGTCCTGTACTTGTGAAGGAAAACAAGACTGGTAGAAGGGTAGGTGTATTGGGCCTAAGGACGTGCAAAATTTGAAGGACTAAAGTAGCAGTCAAATGGGCTAGCCAACTAGCCCCATTTCACTGTATTGTAGAGTATTGTGTCATTGAGAAGAAGGGAAACCTCCATATCCCTAGACTTGTCATCTTGGAGCAGCAGTATGGAAAAAGTGGGCAGACCAAAGAGTTGTGAACAGCTAATCAAAAACTTTAAGTGTTGGAGACCTTAAAGGAAAAAAGAGGTAGATAGAGGGAATTTTTTTTTGAGCCGAGTTCTGTAACATAAAGGAATTCAGTTCATTGATAGAGGCAGAATGAGGGGTTTCATAATGGGAGGAAAGAGGTCCTGCCAAATGTGTTTAAGACATGTGGATTGAAAGGGCTATGTGTGTCCACCATAAAAAATTGGGTCAAGTGTTGTCTTGTTCAAGGCATATTGGTTTTCAAAGGACTAACACTAGGCCCTAGTTGTATTCCTTGTATTAGTGTGACTGTAAAGGGCCATCATCCCTGGTACGAGAGCTCTAGCTTATTCGATTATAGGTTGTAATTTAATGAAGAAAGGTTTGAAAAAGTTATAAATTTTCATGTGCACTAATTGATTCCCTGATGTGTGTAGATTTCATTGTGAAAATTTGATTTGTTGTGTCACTTGAGTGTGTTTGCATCAAATATTCTAAGACCAAACCCAAATTCTCATGTGTCATGGAAATTCAACATATGCCTTGTTCACCTAAGAACTACATGTAACTCATATTATACTACTCATTTCCAATCTCAATTGATCCCACTTAACAAGTTACCAAGACAAGGCTCATCACATACAACTGTGGTCGTAAAAAAACTAAGAAACATAGTTTACATCTTGACATGCCATAACACCTAATATGTCCTAAATGCCTTGGAATTGTGTGGCATGTGTTAGCATCCCTTACATTCCTTGACATGATTTTACACTCCCTAACACACTGTAGCACTTCCTGACACACCTTGGCATTGCCTAGCATATAACCTTGTAACTTCCTCCTTAACACACCTAGAACTCATTGAAACTCCATATCACACACTCTTATTCGTTCATTTCCATGCATTTTGATCTAGTGCTTCCTTGTGTTTACCTGACACTCCCTAACACTCCCTAGCATGCATTAGCACACCCTAACACCTCACACATCTTGGCATGCCACCCTAGCACTCTAGCATTCATTAGCACTACCTAACACACCTTTTCACTCTCTCCTTAGCACACCTAGAGCTCATTGAAAATCCCAGTCACAAACTCGTATTCATTCATTTTCATGCATTTTTACCAAGTGCTCCCTTGTGTTTCCATATCATTCCTTAACACTCCTTGGCACGTGTTGGTACACCTTAACACCTAGGACATCTTGGCATGTTTACTTGGCCTCTAGCATGCCTTAACACTGCCTAGCATACATTGTCAATCCCTCCTTAGCACAGTTGGAAGTCACTGTCACTTCCAATCACAAACTCTTATTTGTCCATTTCCATGCATTTTGACGTAGTTTTCCCTTGTGTTTCCCGGGGACTCCTAGTTAACACTTCCTTGCATGCGTTGGCACATATTGGATGCATCCCAACCTAGCACTCTATCATTCCTTATCACTTCCAAGCATGCCTTATCACTCCTTATCACACATGGAACTCGTTGAAACTCCTTGTCACACACTATTATTCATTCATTTCCATGCATTGTGACATAGTTCTACCTTGTGTTTCTCTAGCACTCCTTAAAACACCTTGGCACACATTGGCACACCCTAGAACTTGGCACAACTTTGCATGCTTTCCTAGCACTCCATCATGCATTGGAATTGCCTAACATACCTTGTCACTCCCTTCTTAGCACACCTAGAACTTTCTAACACTCCCTCCTTAACACATGGAATGTCTTGGCATGCCTGGTATGCCTTGACACTATCTGGAACATATTAGCACACCCTGACACTTCTTGAAATTCCATAGCATTTCCTAGTATGCCTTGTCACTCCCCTGTTGCCACGCTTGACACTCGCTAACACCCCCAACACACTCTCTTATACATTCATTTCCATTCTTTTTGACTCGATGATTTATGTTTTATGGGGTGCAAGTATAAAAAGAGTTCCTTTAAAAGAATTAAAAAATGATCTCACCATTACTGACATAAGTAATTGAGAGATTCTACTTGAATGACATTAGGAAACTACACAATAGATTTTAAGAATGGAATTTTTATGGTTTTTTGTTATGATGTGAGAATGGTAAGAATTGAGAGGTCAATAAGGTGTGCGATTGCTTAGAATACCTTCTTACTCCCTCCTTGGCATGACAACTATCACTCATTGCCAGTCCCTACATACCATCATATTCATTCACTTCCATGTATTTTTACCTATTCTTCCCTTGTGTTGTCCTAGTACTCCTTAACACTCCTCAACATGCATTGGCACTCTCAACTTAGCACTTTTCAACATGCCCTGCCACTTCATAACATGCATAACACTCCCTGACACACATTGGAACTTGGCTTCTAAGTAATTCAAAAATTAGGAGAATTTTAGAAGGGTCCAACCTCCTCATCAACAACAACTTCATTATTTAAGCTTACCCTATCAGTGTCAATATCAATCAACCTATAAACCTTATACTGTTGTTGTACCATATAATCATTAGCTTTGCTCTTTGGATCTAATTTGTTTATCTTCTTAGCTAGAATCCAAGTGTAGGCAGTAGAACCAAAACTTTAAGATGAATTACTTGGACTTTCTTCCAAACCATGGTTCTATGTGACCTTCTACTTCATTAATGCTTTGAAATTTTGAAATTCATTAAACACATCATATTTTAATTATAGAAAATATACCCACATTTTCTACTGAAATAATCAACAAATGGAAGGAAGTACCTAGCACCAGTGGTTGATGTCATGTTCATTGGTCCACATATGTCTGAAAGTACCAATTGAAGGACCCTTTATGCTCTCCAAGCTCGTCCTTCATAAAATGGTATTCAATTTATCTTCCTTGCCTGACAAGCTCCACAAACTCTGTGGATCTTCTATAGAATGTTCGAAATTCAATATTGTCACCATGACCTGGACCACCTATATCTAGATCATAAATTACTAGTCTAGGAGACTCATCATGCTCAAAATCTTCCACCCGCCTTCAAGTGCAGCTACCTGAGGCTTGACCCCTGAATCCTCAACCCCTTCCAGCTTCTAAGTAATTCAAAACTTTGCAGAAGTTTGGAAAGTTCCAACCTCCTCATCAAAAACAACTTCACTATTTAAGGTTACCCTATCAGTGTCAATATCAATCAACCTATAAACCTTATAGTGTTGTTGTACTTATAATAATTATCTTTGTTGTACCCTTAAACCGTTAAACCACTAACACCTAAACCCCTAACCCCTTAACCCCTTAACCCTTAACACCTAAACCGTTAATGCTTAACCCATAACCCATTAACTCCTCACCCCTAACCCCTCAAATCCTTAACTGATAGATCCCCTAACCCTTAAGCCCCTAATACCTAATCCCTTAACCACTAAATAATTATTCACCTAACCCCTAACTGTGCCTAAATCATCTAACCCCTAAGCCCTCAATCCCTAATCCATTAACCACTAACTCATTATTCCCCTAACCCCTAAATGCACTTAAATCCCCTAACCCCCAAATCCTTAACGGTTTAACCACTAACTCATTTCCCCCAACTCGAATCCATAATCCCTTAACCAATAACTCATTATTCCCTTAACCCTTAAATGTGCCTAAATCCCCTAACCCCTAAGCTCCCAATCCCTAATACCTTAACCCCTAAGCCCCCAATCCCTAACCCCTTTACCACTAACTCATTATTCCTCTAACCCCTAAATCCTATACCTCTAACTCCTAAGCCCTTATTCCCCTAACCCGTAAGCCCCTAATCCTTAATCCCTTAACCACTAACTCATTATTCCCCTAACCCTTATAACTATCCTTAAAACCCGTGGGATTAGCCATTCCAAATGAGATCAGGTCTAGTTGGGACCTACGATCAGGTTAATTCCACCTTGTTGGCATAGTGGAATAGCATGAGAAAAACCATGGGTGGCAAAAACCTCTCCCAAATTTGATATTTTATCTCAATTTTATTTTAATAATTAATTAATTAATTTCTTTAAAAACTCTTCTAGATAAATCACATATTTTGTAAAGTCGACACCTTTCTATGTGATTCATCATCAATGTTTTTAAAATAAATTTATTAGAATGAAATTGAATTGATTTTTGAAACTTCCTTTTAAACAATTGTTAACATTACAAAAAATCAAGAACTAATCTCACCATCCATCAAAACAACAATAGATATGATATTAAATATGATATTTTGAGAGCATAATATTAAAAATAATGTTTGGAAAAATAGAAGAATAGAGTATTCATTTTTCGTTTAAATTTTAGACATCAAATTAAAATAACACATATCCCGCCCAAAACACATCTCTCGCTCATCTCCCGCTGGCTTAGTGATTAGGGATTTTGTTGTGGGTCTTATTCTATTAGGCTTGAGGGAAAGCTATCAGTCAACATGGAAAAAATTTCATCTCTCTCTGCGCATGCAGTAATTTCTGCTTCCATCTACAGTAGAAAGGGTCTTGATCTTTGTAAGTTTCGAGCATTAAAAACCTGTTTAATATTTTTGAAACAACTTCTTTATCTCTGCGTCCATTTCCTGTGTATTTATTAGTATCTGGTTTGGTTTCATAATTGCAAGGAGTAGACTTTCATCCCCTTAAGGGAATCTTCTTTTATACAAGGATTTCCTCTGCGCCCAATAGATTCATTGTTGAACAGTGCGTAAGAACTAGGCTACAGAAACTACACTCCAAAAAATTCGATATGCATAAATTATCACAAATTAATTACATAACCAAAAAAAAAAAAACAACATACTGGATTACGAGCTTGACTTCTTATTACCATTATTTAAAATGTTGATGACGATTTTTATTATTTACATTTGTCCAAACTTGTAATTTGTCCAAACTCATAATGCCTTTGCTGAAATATTTGTTATTTCTACTGTATATATCATAACCGATAAATTCCCCTTTTTGGATTTTGAGTTTTTGGATTTACTGACACAGTAGACTACGTGGTGATCTTTCGGAGAGCCAAACCACCAGTTAGATGAGTTAGATGACGGGTTACAATGTAACTTGTTTCAAATCAACACTTTTTTAGATGATTTTATTTTTTTATTTATTTTCAAAATCAAGGATTAAGGTTTCTCAAAATCAATTTTGACACAGATTTTTTTTACCAATCCCCTAAGCCCATTAAAAACCACCTTATAGCTATAATATTATCAAGCATAAACATGCCCTTTTAATCGAATATGATTTTCCGTATCCAACTAGCTGTCAACAAAGACAAAACCTTCTGTAATTTTAACCCTTCTTGGGAACTCCTCCTTTAAAAAACTCAACAAAGGTGTCACATGGAGGAAATTATCTTGAAAATACTCCCTGATTTTCATCTCATCTCTAAAAAGTTGCCATTAGAATCTCAAAAGGAAAAATCCACTCAGAATTCTATGTTCTCTTCAGGTGCTAGGAGAAGAATTTAGAAGACACATCCCCTTAGGCAATTTGGGGAATGAGTGCCCTAATCCTAAGCCCCTGCCCCCGTACCAGTACAAGGATATTCTTTTATGTCCTATCAGACTGTTTGGAACTTACACATCTTGTTCACAACTTCATTTGTGAACAAGATCCATTGTTAATGATTCTGTTACCGATGACCTTTCATGCTTGATGTGTCGATTGAAAGTAATTACGCAATATAGATTGATGCCAAGCATGCATTTGTTGTGTCAATGAAGTATCTGATCTTTCATACACACTACTGTGAAGCCATATTACATATATGAGAGGTCAACCATGTTATTGTAAGCAAAGATAAATAAGCCAAAGATCAACCATACCACTGGTATGGTATACCACTATGATGCCAATAAGCTGCCACTGAGATACTACAACAACTGTGATATCAAGCGCAGCGGAATATCATAATTATGCCAAGTCACAAGAGCAATGTTCATGGCCATATATAGAACAGAGACTGAGGTTCATAAATGTACTGAAATCAGAGGTCAGGATCCCTATCCAAAGAGAGGGAGAGATGAATTTATGCAGTCCATAGCCAAACTGAAATAAAAAAACTGTACCATCTGAACTATGCCAAGATAATATACATAGTTATCCAACAGGGCCATGTGAAGATAATATACAAACCTATATAAAGGTTAGAAATGTTATGTCAGAAGGATTGATTATGGAATGAAATGCTTTTTCTTGTAATAATCATTAATCCTGGGTCTTCTAGAATGCCTCTTTCTTTGATTGATTTTGAAAAGAGCAAAGAGATAGATGGCTGAGATCATCTTAGATTTACCATATATCAGGGACTTGCCAAAGCACCATGATTTGTGGACTGTCATATCAATACTGATTGTATGTCAGATTGTAAGTCTGAAGCGATCCTTACCTCATTCAAACATTATACATCATCCGAAGTAACTAGAAAGGTGAGGATGTGTCTTTAAAATTGGTTCAGGTATTATGACTTCATTTTGATACCTCTGCCTAAGTTGAAGTTGAATCTTTAAACACCCTTATGTGGATGACACAATGTACAAAATTGACTTAGATGGTATTAAGCCATCATTCGCATTCAGTCAATCTTTAAACTCATGGACTGGTCCTTGTAAAATCCTCTTATGAACAATATAATAGGGGAGAGCGGGTAAAATTGCATCAAGGTAATATTGCAGAAATGAGAAACAATATGTCCACAGATATGACTTAGATAATTTGTATTTAATTAGGAAATTATCGACCAAACTTAGATTCTAGAATTGCCCATGAGGAATAAGCTCCAGATACTTGGATCAACCAACCAAAAAAAAACTTTACTACTGAGATAATGAATAAATAAAAGTGTGCAAAAATTGAGTCACATCATACTGGGATTATGACTCTAAGAGTGATAATCATTTTAGGTATCTCCATAGGTCAGCTCTTTTAAACCATATATATATTCTTAGAACTGAGATGCTATGGTACTACCTGAGTCTGCAAATACATAAGTCTGCAAAGCATATTTTAAAATAAAATGACTCATTTTGTACCTTTGTTTGACTTGATCAAGGATATCCCTGAAGTAGGAACCTCAACTTCTTTAATTTTATGCATAAGCATTAAGGAATGCCTTTGAAAGATACCAATGCCATGAGTTTGAGAGGGACTCAACTCCTTTTGTAACTTCACTATGAGGAACCCAACAAGGCCTTAGGAGGGATTTCAATCAATTTGAATTCTCTATCAGAGGGGCAACATAATATCGGTCACCCACAGATGTATATGATGCTTGGATCCCATAGGTGGTACATAATCCAAATTGCTTGAAAAACTCCTTAAATGATGGGTCCCTTTGTTGACTTTGTCAAGAGTTTGATTAGCCATTCAAGTTCACCGAATTCTGAGGTGGATCAGTGGATTGGAAATCTCAAACCTCATATTATGTGCCCAGAACTGGACTCTTATAATCATGATATTTGAACCAGGTCTTGTATGATCTTCAAAAAGGAATTTCGCTCTTTATCCACAAAACTGTGGGCTGGTCACTGTGATGCACCAAATTTATATCATAATTTCATACTATCTAATCCTTTGACCGCGAAAGAGGCCATGAATATTTGACAACATTTCTAGTGATTGCTTTCCCTCTTTCTTGGGCTTGTCCTCAGCCTAGCTCTAATACCATGTTAAATTTAGCTTAACATGTTCTTAGCATAGGACAGTCACATCAATTTTTATATATAGCCCAATTATCTTTCCATAGCAACCACATCAATTAAAATCATGATGACTCTAACTGATAAAAGAACATAAGAAAATAATGCAAAGGATAAGCCAAGACAAGAGGACACATGAATATGGCTCAAGCCAGGGAAAAACCCCAAGACAACAAAAACCCTTGATCAGTTCTTATTATTCATAATCTAATGTTCAACAGAGAGAGAGAGAGAGTACAATGATTTAAAGTCAATGCTGACTTGCCAAATAGAAGATCTGACCTCTAAGCTCTTAGGCTCAACGAAAATGCTATTATGAATACTGGTTAGGGTATGAACACAGATAGCTACAAGGACTGATGTTGGCAATCTAGGTCATTGGTTAGGGCTGCTTGATTCAACTTTCTTTCCCATTACAATGATGTACCATAATCTAATCTCTGATATAGAGATTTGAGGCTCCTCCTCAACAATCCCTTCCCTTCAACAATCCTGAATAAGTGGCAAGATAAACAAACCCAAACTCATGCAAGCAGAGGAGGGTTTACCATGCTTTCAAACCCTCCAAACAAGCTAAAAACAAGTTGTTGTAGTGGCTTTCTTCCTGTGGCCTATAGCAAAGATAAACCTCACAAAAACGCACAGAAAAATCAACTAAAGATGCATTGCCTTGCATAGACTTCCTATCCTTCAACTATGGCTCTTATCCAACACAAAATCTGCACCCAAAACAGAGATACGCTGCCCAGATAGACCTTCCATCCTCCATGCATTATGTCACAGACCTGGAGAGACGGTAAAATTGCATCAAGGTAATATTGCAGAAATGAGAAACAATATGTCCACAGATATGACTTAGAGCATTTGTATTTAATCAGGACATTATCGACCAACCTTAGATTCTAGAATTGGCCATGAGGAATAAGCTCCAGATACTTGGATCAACCAGCCAAACAAAATTTTTACTGCTAAGATATTGAAAAATAAAAGTGTCCAAAAATTGAGTTACATCATACTGGGATTATGACTCTAAGAGTGATAATCATTTTAGGTATCTCCACAGGTCAGCTCTTTTAAACTATATATATATATTCTTAGAACTGAGATGCTATGGTACTACATGAGTTTGAAAATACATAAGTCTGCAAAGCATATTTTAAAACAGAATGACTGCTTTTGTACCTTTGTTTGACTTGATCAAGGATATGCCTGAAGTAGGAACCTCGACTTCTTTTCTTGGATGCATAGCATTAAGGAACGCCTTTGAAAGATACAAATGCCATGAGTTTGAGAGGGACTCGACTCCTTTTGTAACTTCACTATGAGGCACCCAACAAGGCCTTAGGAGGGCTTTCAATCAATTTGAATTCTTTATCAGAAGGGCAACATAATATCGGTCACCCACAGATGTATACGATGCTTGGATCCCATATGTGGTACATAATTCAAATTTCTTGAAAAACTCCTTAAATTATGGGTCCCTTTGTTGACTTTGTCAAGAGTTTGATTAGCCATTCAAGTTCACCGAATTCTGAGGTGGATCAGTGGATTGGAAATCTCAAACCTCATATTATGTGCCCAGAACTGGATTCTTCTAATCATGATATTTGAACTAGGTCTTGTATGATCTTCAAAAAGGAATTTCGCTCTTTATCCACAAAACTGTGGGCTGGTCACTGTGATGCACCAAATTTATATCATAATTTCATACTATCTGATCCTTTGAGAGCGAAAGAGGCCATGAATATTTGACAACATTTCTAGTGATTGATTTCCCTCTTTCTTGGGCTTTTCCTTAGCCTAGCTCTAATACCATGTTAAATTTAGCTTAACATGTTCTTAGCATAGGACGGTCACATCAATTTTTATATATAGCCCAATTATCAATCCATAGCAACGACATCAATTAGAATCATGAAGACTGTAACTGATAAAAGAACATAAGAAAATAATGCAGAGGATAAGCCAACACAAGAGGACACATGAATATGGCTCAAGCCAGGGAAAAACCCCAAGACGATAAAAACCCTTAATCAGTTCTTATTATTCATAATCTATTGTTCAACAGAGAGAGAGAGAGAGTACAATGATTTAAATTCAATACTGACTTGCGAAATAGAAGATCTGACCTCTAAGCTCTTAGGCTCAATGAAACTACTATTATGAATACTGGTTAGGGTATGAACACAGATAGCTTCAAGGACTGATGTTGGCAATCCAGCTCACTGGATAGTGCTTCTTGATTCAACTTTCTTTTCCATTACAATGATGTACCATAATCTAATCTCTGATATAGAGCTTTGAGGCTCCTCCTCAACAATCCCTTCCCTTCAACAATCCTAAATAAGTGTCAAGATAAACAACCCCAAACTAATGAAATTAGAGGAGGGTTGACCATGCTTTCAAACCCTCCAAACAACTTAAAAACAGGCTGCTGTAGTGGCTTTCTTCCTGTGGCCTATAGCAAAGATAAACCTCACAAAAATGCACAGAAAAATCAACTAAAGATACGTTGCCTTGTACAGAATTCCTATCCTCCAACTGTGGTTCTTATCCAACTCAAAATCTGAAATCCAAAATAGAGATACACTGCCCAGAAAGACCTTCCATCCTCGATGCATTATGTCACAGACCTGGAGAGCTGGTAAATTTGCATCAAGGTAATATTGTAGAAATGAGAAACAATATGTCCACAGATATGACTTAGAGAATTTGTATTTAATCAGGAAATTATCAACCAACCTTAGATTATAGAATTGGCCATGAGGAATAAGCTCCAGATACTTGGATCAACCAACAAAAAATAAACTTTACTGTAGAGATAATGAATAAAAAAAAGTTTCCAGAAATTGAGTCACATCATACTGGGATTATGACTCTAACAGTGATAATCATTTTAGGTATCTCCACAGGTCGGCTCTTTTAAACCATATATATATTCTTAGAACTGAGACGCTATGGTACTACATGAGTCTGCAAATACATAAGTCTGTAAAGAATATTTTAAAACAAAATGACTGCTTTTGTACCTTTGTTTGACTTGATCAAGGATATGCCTGAAGTAGGAACCTCGACTTATTTTCTTGGATGCATAAGCATTAAGGCATGCCTTTGAAAGATACAAATTCCATGAGTTTGAGAGGGACTCAACTCCTTTTGTAACTTCACTATGAGGCACCCAACAAGGCCTTAGGAGGGCTTTCAATCAAATTTAATTCTTTATCAGAAGGGCAACATAATATCAGTCACCTACAGATTTATATGATGATTGGATCCCATAGGTGGTACATAATTTAAATTGCTTGAAAAACTCCTTAAATGATGGGTCCCTTTGTTGACTTTTTCAAGAGTTTGATTAGCCATTCAAGTTCCCTGAATTCTGAGGTGGATCAGTGGATTGGAAATCTCAGACCTCATATTATGTGCCCAGAACTGGACTCTTCTAATCATGACATTTGAAGTAGGTCTTGTATGATCTTCAAAAAGGAATTTCGCTCTTTATCCACAAAACTGTGAGCTGGTCACTGTGATGCACCAAATTTATATCATAATTTCATACTATCTGATCCTTTGAGGGCGAAAGAGGCCATGAAGATTTGACAAAATTTCTAGTGATTTCTTTCCCTCTTTCTTGGGCTTGTCCTCGGCCTAGCTCCAATAGCATGTTAAATTTAGCTTAATATGTTTTTAGCATAGGACAGTCACATCAATTTTTATATATAGCCCAATTATAAATCCATAGCAACCACATCAATTAAAATCACTATGACTGTAACTGATTAAAGAACATAAGAAAATAATGCAGAGGATAAGCCAAGACAAGACGACACATGAATATGGCTCAACCTAGGGAAAAACCCCAAGATGGAAAAAACCCTTGATCAGTTCTTATTATTCATAATCTAATGTTCAACAGAGAGAGAGAAAGTACAATCATTTAAAGTCAATACTGACTTGCCAAATAGAAGATCTAACCTCTAAGCTCTTAGGCTCAATGAAACTCCTATTATGAACACTAGTTAGGGTATGAACACAGATAGCTTCAAGGACTGATGTCGGCAATATAGGTCACTGGTTAGGGCTGCTTGATTCAACTTTCTTTTCCATTACAGTGATGTACCGTAATCTAATCTTTGATATAGAGCTTTTATGCTCCTCCTCAACAATCCCTTCCCTTCAAAAATCCTGAATAAGTGGCATGATAAACAACCCCAAACTCATGAAATTAGAGGAGGCTTGACCATGCTTTCAAACCCTCTAAAAAACTTAAAAACAGGCTGCTATAGTGGCTTTCTTCCTGTGGTCTATAGCAGAGATAAACCTCACAAAAACGCACAGAAAAATCAACTAAATATATGTTGCCTTGCACAAACTTCCTATCCTCCAACTGTGGCTCTTATACAACACAAAATCTGCACCCAAAACAGTAATACACTGCCCAGACAGACCTTCCATCCTCCATGCATTATGTCATAGACCTGAAGAGCTGGTAAAATTACATTAAGGTAATATTGCAGAAATGAGAAACAATATGTCCACAGATATGACTTAGAGCATTTGTATTTAATCAGGACATTATTGACCAACCTTAGATTCTAGAATTGGCCATGAGGAATAAGCTCCAGATACTTGGATCAACCAGCCAAAAAAAAACTTTACTGCTGAGATAATGAATAAATAAAAGTGTCCAAAAATTGAGTCACATCATACTGGGATTATGACTCTAAGAGTGATAATCATTTTAGGTATCTCCACAGGTCAACTCTTTTAAACCATATATATATTCTTAGAATGGAGATGCTATGGTACTACATGAGTCTACAAATACATAAGTTTGCAAAGCATATTTTAAAACAAAATTACTACTTGTGTACCTTTGTTTGACTTGATCAAGGATATGCCTGAAGTAGGAACCTTGATTTCTTTTCTTGGATTCATAAGCATTAAGGCACGCCTTTGAAAGATACAAATGCCATGAGTTTGAGAGGGACTCGACTCCTTTTGTAAATTCACTATGAGGCACCCAACAAGGCCTTAGGAGGGCTTTCAATCAGTTTGAATTCTTTATCAGAAGGGAAACATAATATCGATCACCCACAGATGTATACGATGATTGGATCCCATAGGTGGTACATAATTCAAATTTCTTGCAAAGCTCCTTAAATGATGGGTCCCTTTGTTGACTCTGTCAAGAGTTTGATTAGCCGTTCAAGTTCACCGAATTCTGAGGTGGATCAGTGGATTGGAAATCTCAGACCTCATATTATGTGCCCAGAACCGGACTCTTCTAATCATGACATTTGAACCAGGTCTTGTATGATCTTCAAAAAGGAATTTAGCTCTTTATCCACAAAAATGTGAGCTGGTCACTGTGAGGCACCAAATTTATATCATAATTTCATACTATCTGATCCTTTGAGGGCGAAAGAGGCCATGAAGATTTGACAAAATTTCTAGTGATTTCTTTCCCTCTTTCTTGGGCTTGTCCTCAGTATAGCTCTAATACCATGTTAAATTTAGCTTAATATGTTCTTAGCATAGGACAGTCACATCAATTTTTATATATAGCCCAGTTATAAATCCATAGCAACCACATCAATTAAAATCACGATGAATGTAATTGATTAAAGAACATAAGAAAATAATGCAGAGGATAAGCCAAGACAAGAGGACACATGAATATGGCTCAAGCCAGAGAAAAACCCCAAGACAGAAAAAACCCTTGATCAGTTCTTATTATTCATAATCTAATGTTCAACAGATAGAGAGAGAGTACAATCATTTAAAGTCAAAACTGACTTGCCAAATAGAAGATCTGACCTCTAAGCTCTTAGGCTCAATGAAACTCCTATTATGAATACTGGTTAGGGTATGAACACAGATAGCTTCTAGGACTGATGTCGGCAATCTGGGTCACTGGTTAGGGCTACTTGATTCAACTTTCTCTTCCATTACAGTGATGTACCATAATCTAATCTCTGATATAGAGCTTTGATGCTCCTCCTCAACAATCCCTTCCCTTCAACATTCATGAATAAGTTGCATGATAAACAACCCCAAACTCATGAAATCAGAGGAGGGTTGACCATGCTTTCAAACCCTCCAAATAACTTAAAAACAGGCTGCTATAGCGGCTTTCTTCCTGCGGTCTATAACAGAGATAAACCTTACAAAAGTGCACAGAAAAATCAACTAAAGATACGTTGCCTTGCATAGACTTCCTATCCTCCAACTGTGGCACTTATACAACACAAAATCTGCACCCAAAATAGTGATACATTGCCCAGACAGACCTTCCATCCTCCATGCATTATGTCACAGACCTGGAGAGCTGGTAAAATTGCATCAAGGTAATATTGCAGAAATGAGAAACAATATGTCCACAGATATGACTTAGAGAATTTGTATTTAATCAGGACATTATCGACCAACCTTAAATTCTAGAATTGGCCATGAGGAATAAGCTCCAGATACTTGGATCAACCAGCCAAAAAAAAAACTTTGCTGCTGAGATAATGAATAAATAATAGTGTCCAAAAATTGAGTCACATCATACTGGGATTATGACTCTAAGAGCGATAATAATTTTAGGTATCTCCACAGGTCAGCTCTTCTAAACCATATATATATTATTAGAACTAAGATGCTATGGTACTACATGAGTCTGCAAATACATAAGTCTGCAAAGCATATTTTAAAACAAAATGACTGCTTTTGTACCTTTTTTTGACTTGATCAAGGATATGCCTGAAGTAGGAAACTCGACTCTTTTTCTTGGATGCATAAGCATTAAGGCATGCCTTTGAAAGATACAAATGCCATGAGTTTGATAGGGACTCAACTCCTTTTATAACTTCACTATGAGGCACCCAACATGGCCTTAGAAGGGCTTTCAATCAATTTGAATTCTTTATCAGAAGGGAAACATAATATCGGTCACCCACAGATGTATAGGATGCTTGGATCCCATAGGTGGTACATAATTCAAATTGCTTGAAAAACACCTTGAATGATGGGTCCCTTTGTTGACTTTGTCAAGAGTTTGATCAGCCATTCAAGTTCACCGAATTCTGAGGTGGATCAGTGGATTGGAAATGTCAGACCTCGTATTATGTGCCCAGAACTGGACTCTTCTAATCATGATATTTGAACCAATTTTTGTATGATCTTCAAAAAGGAGTTTCGCTCTTTATCCACAAAACTGTGGGCTGGTCACTGTGATGCACCAAATTTATATCATAATTTCATACTATCTGGTCCTTTGAGGGCGAAAGAGGCCACGAATATTTGACAAAATTTCTAGTGATTTCTTTCCCTCTTTCTTGGGCTTGTCCTCAGCCTAGCTCTAATACCATGTTAAATTTAGCTTAACAAGTTCTTAGCATAGGACAATCACATCAATTTTTATAAATAGCCCAATTATAAATCCATAGCAACCACATCAATTAAAATCATGATGACGGTAACTGATAAAAGAACATAAGAAAGTAATGCAGAGGATAAGCCAAGACAAGAGGACACATGAATATGTCTCAAGCCAAGGAAAAACCCTAAGACGACAAAAACCCTTGATCAATTCTTATTATTCATAATCTAATGTTCAACAGAGAGAGAGAGATTACAATGATTTAAAGTCAATACTGACTTGCGAAATAGAATATCCAACCTCTCAGCTCTTAGGCTCAATGAAAATGGTATTATGAATACTGGTTAGGGTATGAACACAGATATCTTAAAGGACTAATGTCAGCAATCTGGGCCACTGGTTAGGGCTGCTTGATTCAACTTTATTTTCCATTACAGTGATGTACCATAATCTAATATCTGATATAGAACTTTGAGGCTCCTCCTCAAAAATCCCTTCCCTTCAACAATCCTGAATAAGTGGCAAGATAAACAACCCCAAACTCATGAAATCAGAGGAGGGTTGACCATGCTTTCAAACCCTCCAAAAAACTTAAAAATAGGCCGCTGTAGTGGCTTTCTTCCTGCGGCCTATAGCAGAGATAAACCTCACAAAAATGCATAGAAAAATCAACTAAAGATACGTTGCCTTGCACAGACTTCCTATCCTCCAACTGTGGCTCTTAGCCAACACAAAATCTCCACCCAAAATAGAGATACGCTACCCAGACAGACCTTCCATCCTCCATGCATTATTTCACAGACCTGGAGAGCTGGTTAAATTGCATCAAGGTAATATTGTAGAAATGAGAAACAATATGTCCACACATATGACTTAGAGCATTTGTATTTAATCAGGACATTATAGACCAACCTTAGATTCTATAATTGGCCATGAGGAATTAGCTCCAGATACTTGGATCAACCAGCCCAAAAAAAACTTTACTGCTGAGGTAATGAATAAAAAAAAGTGTCCAAAAATTGTGTCACATAATACTGGGATTATGACTCTAAGATTGATAATCATTTTAGGTATCTCCACAGGTGATCCAGGAGAATTTAGGCTAGTCAGCAATGTGATAGCATGGTCACATGTTGTGACTAACAAGGGGTTGGAAGAAAATAATTTGATTAATTTTATAAAATATATGGGAGTGTTTATTTATTGTTAAATATGAGGATAGGGTATATGTGGCTGAGTCATCCTCCTTGTATGGAGATCAGGCCAAATAGTTAGATTTATTTGGCTAAAATAGAGTTTTAAAAGCTTGATTTAGCATTGGAGTGGGTTTGAAAATATTTTTAGGAGAGATTTCTGGTTCAGAATCAGAATTGATTCATGGAACCATTTATTTGTATAAATTGGGTCTTCTTGTATATTCAGTAGTAGGGAGTGGTGAGAGGATTAGAATAGGTTTTTCTGTGTGGAGCAGAAAGCTCAGATTAGTAGTGAAGTGTGTGTGGATTGTTTTTGGCCAAAGGGCGAAATTTTGTTTTGTTTTTCTGAAAATTATGGAATCCATTATGTTTAGTGCATAATCGAGCATTGTCTTTCTATGTAATTGGCTAGTATAGTCATGGTTCTATGTGTAATTTAGTTTCGATCATATGAATTTCTGTATTAATGTGAATCGAATGAGAAATCTAGAGGCGATGGATGAATGTTGATTTAAATCTCTGTTTGCGAATCGATGGATTTATAAGAATTCTGAGTTGTGTTAAGCTCTAAGATCGATTCCTATTCCATATTAATAAACAGTGATATAATTCCAGTTTGGAAGGCACAATTATAATTAGGAATTGAGGGTTTGCAATCGATGAAGTTGATGGAAGTTAACATATGGCGAAACTGAATTAAATTCTGTTTGTGAATAAGCAAAGAAATCGATTCAGTTAATGTTAATTTGTGCAATCTGCATATGTATCGATCTTTCCAGGAGAAGGATTATATAGAAAGTGCAATTCGAATCAGTGTCAGATTATCAGCGTGGTGAATCAATTTCGTGGAGGTCACATTGCTTTAAGGAGAATCTAATTGAATTGGTGTGTAAGGGGGTAGAATCAATATTTGAAATTGTGTTTTGTGGATTTAACTACTGGTGGTTGGTATGAATTAAAATTGCAGGTTCAGGAGCTTCAAATTTAGACCCAGTTTCTGATTTAAGAAGGCTGAAGTTTGGAAAATGAAAGAATTTGATTTATATAAGTCGATATTGATGATTCGATGAAGTGCAGCCTTGTTACGGAAAATATAGCAGTGTGAACGCATTTTTCTGGTTGATGAATGTGCATTGGCAAAGGAGAACGGAGTTGAATCAAAAGCCTGTGTAATTTAATTTCAAAGCAATCAATTTCCACTTCTGGTTTGATCTCTGTTGGTTGAATTTTTGCAGAAGCGGATTAAAGTTGACTGTTCACAGCATAATTCTGGAAAGCGCAAGAACAGAAATTTTGAAATCGCTGTATGAATGGTTGTTTTGTAATGGATCCATAGGTTTGGGTATAAAGCAAAGCCTGTATCAGTTGAAGCACTGTTTCATTGGTGTGGAATATTTTGACATGGAATTATAATGCGGAACCAGTTGAATGGAATTGAAAAAATAGCTGTTTGATATAATGAAATTGATTGTGTTGCGTGGGTTTGTGGTCTATAATGAAGAATGGAGAGGATTTGTAATTGCTGATGGAAATTTCATGCTGAAGGATCGATGGCAACCCGGTTGGTGAGAATCGATGGTAATTCATGTGTTGAATCGAAGAAAGCCCTGCATCAATTTAAAAGCATGTAGAGGAATGTCAGTTCGTTTGTAGTCGATTTTTGTTGGATGGGTGATTCAAACGTTTTCAGATTTGATGTGTGGAAGAGAATTACAAAGGCTGGAGTAATGGATTGAAGACTTGTTCACATGTTTGAGATGCACAGTGGCCGCATGATTCTGGGGATGCAGGGTCAGCCCTGCATCAATTTTGGTATCAGAGCTAGCTTAACGCTTTGGAAGGATTGTTTTGGAAAACTGAATTTTAATTTTAGCAGATGTATAATTTCCTGAAGTGTGTTTGATGAAGATGAGGAACAGGCTACAAATGACGTTGAGCTCAGAATGGAGAAGCGGAGAATGCCGGGAAGGTCTGGTAAGAATATTTAAGCTGGTAATTTTGCAGAGATGTATTTGAAAGCTTAAATGAAATAGTAAACAGGTGAGTCCTTTGACTGATGGAATGGGAGTAGTTTAAAGACATTTTTGAAGGAAATATTGCAGGTTTGAAAGATACTTTGATGTGTCTTGAGATCAGATTGTGCAGGTCAGTGGAAGGAGGAATGAGTTGTACCATTATTATAGCATATGAGCTATGTGAAGAAGATAGAGCAAGAAGAATTCCCAGATGCGTAAAGGTGACAATACCCGATAGTAAAAAAATTTACTGAATGAAGAAGATAGTGAGAAATTGAAGATGCAGAGCCTAAATCAAGGAGTATTCAAGAGGAGATGAGAACAACTTCCAACTGAGGTTGGGTAGAAGTTGATGAGGTAGCTCCACAATTGTGATTGTGGATAGGAAATAACAATTCCAGCAAGAAGAGTGCTGGGTAGAATTGTTAGTCAGTGAAAGGTTCGAGGAAAGAACCAATAGGTGCGAAAAGGCTAAACTCAGGAAAGTTTGGTGAGGCATGAAGGAGACTTGTTACAGGCGAAGTGGAAAAATTTAGTTGCAGCTCACTAGTGAACAAGGAAGGTTCACCAGAGGAAGGAAAGGAATTGACTATTGATGGTCATGACAGGGGTACAAAGGAAAGTCACAGACATAGGGAAAAGAGTACTGAAGCAGTTGGAATCAAAGGAATGAGTAAAGAAGAAAGGGACATAGAGCTGGCTGAGATAAAGGCAGAACTCAGTCATTTGGAGAAGCTGGTATTGAAAGGAATTAGAGAAAAATGGAAACAAAGATTTTATGTGGGAAGAAGAGTTAAATGGCCTATCAGAGAATTGTTTGCTGAGAAATTATTACTTCAAACAACTGAGAATGAAGAAATAGGATACATCTGTGAACCAGAGAAAGGATCTCTCCTTGGGGACTGATTTATGCAGATCAGAATGAGAGGAATGTGTTGACATCATCCGCACAGACAAGAGGATCTTATATTTTTGGGATTAATTATTGTGAATGTAAATTTTCAGGTATGTAGCCTAAATAATTTGAACCTATAGGAGAAGAGGCAAGACAAGCAAGAAAGGAGATGCATAAGAACTTTCAAGACTTCAATTGGTGGAGAAAATTAAAAGGTATGGCTGAATGGTTATGTCTTCTTTTATTGGAAACTTATTGGATCATATTTGAAGGAATTTTAGCATGGACAAAAGACCAATGGGAAATGGAAACGGGAAAGGAAACAAATGCATTGCAGATTTATGAAGTGAAGAGAAGGAAAGCTGACACCGAGAACTTCGCTGAAGAAGGTAAGCCAAGGAAATCTTTGAAAGATCAAAGTCTTATCAGAGAAGAGGAAGAGGCATTATTGTCTTATTTGGACAATCTGAGTATTGAAAGAAATTGGGTAGAACAGGAAGGTATTCTACAAACTTATGATGAAATTTCCAAGCATTGTCAAGAAGTTGCAGTCCCAGAAGTTCTCTTTGATGAGGAAGAAATCAAATATGTTGAGGAAGAATTTCTCAATAATTTAGTGAACTATCAGAATAGTTCAGAAGAGCATGAAGAGATGATCATTGAGGCCTCGAATGAAGAGCCTTGCATTTTTAAAACTGACATGTTGTGTATGTTTTCAGGTTTGACAGGTGAGGAACAACGATTGGACAATGAGCTTATGCATGTTGATGAAGAAGTGAGATTATTGGAAGAAATGGTTGAAATAGAAAGATATTTTGAGCATGTATTTAATAAATTTGAGAATGATGGTATTGACAAGGAAATTGTCATGATTAAAGGAGCTGAAGATGAACAAATGAAAGTTTGTAATGATAACGCAGAAGAAAGTATGGAAATGGAAATTGATGACAATCTCATAACTTTTGTAGAAGGACAGTATAAAGAGTTGATGGCAGAATCACCTATGAAGATTGAAAACCATAGCTATTTTGAATCTGACAATTGTGGTGGAAATTCTGTTTTATACAGGAAGGAGGAGTCATATGCAAATGACATGTTTATTGAATATGAAGGAATTGACATTTCGCTGGAAAAGTTATCTGAGAACATAGAGGGAAGAATTATCTTTGATGATAATGGAAGAGAGGCTGTAGAGTACAAACACCAGATTGTAAATGGCAGAGACAAAGAAGATTTGGACAAAAAATTTATAATTTATATGGAAAAGGAGAATGTACAGCAGATAGATGTCAGTGGGGTTCAGTTAAAGACAAATGGTAAGAAGGAAATTGAGAAATTGTGGAAGATGAAATTAGATGAGAAGAGGGACAACAAGAATGAGAAATTGACCACAGGAATTTGTATCAGCAAAAACAGAGGACAACAGCAAATTAAGATTTGGGAATCTGGAGGAACAGAAGTGACAGTGGCAGAAGAATTGAATCAACAGCATAATGAAAGTGGTGATCAGTTAAAAAATAAAGTTTGGGATACTGGATGGACAGCAGAAGAAACACATGACCAGGAGGTCATGGAAACTTTCAACTTTGGGACTCTGATGCAGGAGCATTCAGGCTAGTCAGCAATGTGATAGCATGGTCACATGTTGTGACTAACAAGGGGTTGGAAGAAAATAATTTGATTAATTTTATAAAATATATGAGAGTGTTTATTTATTATTAAATATGAGGATAGGGTATATGTGGCTGAGTGATCCTCCTTGTATGGAGATCAGGCCAAATAATTAGATTTATTTGGCTAAAATAGAGTTTTAAAAGCTTGATTTAGCATTGGAGTGGGTTTGAAAAGATTTTTAGGAGAGATTTCTGGTTCAGAATCAGAATTGATTCATGGAACCATT
The DNA here is from genome assembly GCA_034641835.2 of Pinus albicaulis. Taxonomy (NCBI): domain Eukaryota; kingdom Viridiplantae; phylum Streptophyta; class Pinopsida; order Pinales; family Pinaceae; genus Pinus; species Pinus albicaulis. The sequence goes on along the minus strand of JAXQQM020059634.1, from coordinate 20,852 downwards.
TATTTGTATAAATTGGGTCTTCTTGTATATTTAGTAGTAGGGAGTGGCGAGAGGATTAGAATAGGTTTTTCTGTGTGGAGCAGAAAGCTCATATTAGTAGTGAAGTGTGTGTGGATTGTTTTTGGCCAAAGGGCGAAATTTTGTTTTGTTTTTCTGAAAATTATGGAATCCATTATGTTTAGTGCATAATCGAGCATTGTCTTTCTGTGTAATTGGCTGGTATAGTCACAGTTCTATGTGTAATTTAGTTTCGATCATATGAATTTCTGTATTAATGTGAATCGAATGAGAAATCTAGAGGCGATGGATGAATGTTGATTTAAATCTCCTCTCGCTATGGGATCAATGATTTATAAGAATGCTGTAGTTGTTATCTAGATTTATCTCATTCCATATTAATAAACAGTGATATAATTCCAGTTTGGAAGGCGCAATTCTAATTAGGAATTGAGGGTTTGCAATCGATGAAGTTGATGGAAGTTAACATATGGCGAAATTGAATTAAATTCTGTTTGTGAATAAGCAAAGAAATCGATTCAGTTAATGTTAATTTGTGCAATCTGCATATGTATCGATCTTTCCAGGAAAAGGATTATATAGAAAGTGCAATTCGAATCAGTGTCAAATTATCAGCATGGTGAATCAATTTCATGGAGGCCGCATTGCTTTAAGGAGAATCTAATTGAACTGGTGTGTAAGGCGTTAGAATCAATATTTGAAATTGTGTTTTGTGGATTTAACTACTGGTGGTTGGTATGAATTAAAATTGCAGGTTCAGGAGCTTCAAATTTAGACCCAGTTTTTTATTTAAGAAGGTTGAAGTTTGGAAAATGAAATAATTCGATTTATATAAGTCGATATTGATGATTTGATGAAGTGCAGCCTTGTTACGGAAAATATAGCAGTGTGAACGCATTTTTCTGGTTGATGAATGTGCATTGGAAAAGGAGAACAGAGTTGAATCAAAAGCCTGTGTAATTTAATTTCAAAGCAATAAATTTCCACTTCTGGTTTGATCTCTGTTGGTTGAATGTTTGCAGAAGCGGATTAAAGTTGATTGTTCACAGCATAATTCTGGAAAGCGCAAGAACAGAAATTTTGTAATCGCTGTATGAATGGTTTTTTTGTAATGGATCCACAGGTTTGGGTATAAAGTAAAGCCTGTATCAGTTGAAGCACTGTTTCATTGGTGTGGAATATTTTGACATGGAATTATAATGCGGAACCAGTTGAATGGAATTGAAAACATAGCTGTTTGATATAATGAAATTGATTGTGTTGCGTGGGTTTGTGGTCTATAATGAAGAATGGAGAGGATTTGTAATTGCTGATGGAAATTTCATGCTGAAGGATCGATGGCAACCCGGTTGGTGAGAATCGATGGTAATTCATGTGTTGAATCGGAGAAAGCCCTGCATCAATTTAAAAGCATGTAGAGGAATGTCAGTTTGTTTGCAGTCGATTTTTGTTGGATGGGTGATTCAAACGTTTTCAGATTTGATGTGTGGAAGAGCATTACAAAGGCTGGAGTAATGGATTGAAGACTTGTTCACATGTTTGAGATGCATAGTGGCCGCATGATTCTGGGGATGCAGGGTCAGCCCTGCATCAACAGGTCGTCTATTTTAAACCATATATATATTCTTAGAACTGAGATGCTATGGTACTAAATGAGTTTGCAAATACATAAGTCTGCAAAGCATATTTTAAAACAAAATGACTGCTTTTGTACCTTTGTTTTACTTGATCAAGGATATTCCTGAAGTAGGAACCTCGACTTCCTTTCTTGGATGCATAAGCATTAAGGCATGCCTTTGAAAGATACAAATGCGATGAGTTTGAGAGGGGCTCAACTCCTTTTGTAACTTCACTATGAGGCACCCAACAAGGCCTTAGGAGGGCTTTCAATCAATTTGAATTCTTTATCAGAAGGGAAACATAATATCGGTCACCCACAGATGTATACGATGCTTGGATCGTATAGGTGGTACATAATTCAAATTGCTTGAAAAACTCCTTAAATGATGGGTCCCTTTGTTGACTTTTTCAAGAGTTTGATTAGCCATTCAAGTTCACCGAATTCTGAGGTGGATCAGTGGATTGGAAATCTCAGACATTATATTATGTGCGCAGAAATGGACTCTTCTAATCATGATATTTGAACCAGGTCTTGTATAATCTTCAAAACGGAATTTCGCTCTTTATCCACAAAATTGTGTGCTAGTCACTGTGATGCACCAAATTTATATCATAATTTCATACTATCTGATCCTTTGAGGGCGAAAGAGGGCAAGAAGATTTGACAATATTTCTAGTGATTGTTTTCCCTCTTTCTTGGACTTGTCCTCAGCCTAGCTCTAATACCATGTTAAATTTAGCTTAACATGTTCTTAGCATAGGACAGTCACATCAATTTTTAAACAAAGCCCAATTATAAATCCATAGAAACCACATCAATTAAAATCATGATGACTGTAACTGATAAAAGAACATAAGAAAATAATGGAGAGGATAATCCAAGACAAGAGGACACATGAATATGGCTCAAGCTAGGGAAAAACCCCAAGATGGAAAAAACCCTTGATCAGTTCTTATTATTCATAATCTAATGTTCAACAGAGAGAGAGAGAGAGTACAATGATTTAAAGTCAATACTGACTTGCAAAATAGAAGATCTAACCTCTAAGCTCTTAGTCTCAATGAAACTACTATTATGAATACTGGTTAGGGTATGAACACAGATAGCTTCAAGGACTGATGTCGGCAATCTGGGTCACTGGTTAGGGCTACTTGATTCAACTTTCTTTTCCATTACACTGATGTACCATAATCTAATCTCTGATATAGAGCTTTGAGGCTCCTCCTCAACAATCCCTTCCCTTCAACAATCCTGAATAAGTGGCAAGATAAACAACCCCAAACTCATGAAATTAGAGGAGGGTTGACCATGCTTTCAAACCCTCCAAAAAACTTAAAAATAGGCTGCTATAGTGGCTTTCTTCCTGTGGTCTATAACAGAGATAAACCTCACAAAAACGCACAGAAAAATCAACTAAATATACGTTGCCTTGCACAGACTTCCTATCCTCCAACTGTGGCTCTTATACAACACAAAATCTGCACCCAAAACAGTGATACACTGCCCAGACATACCTTCCATCCTCCATGCATTATGTCATAGACCTGGAGAGCTGGTAAAATTACATTAAGGTAATATTGCAGAAATGAGAAACAATATGTCCACAGATATGACTTAGAGCATTTGTATTTAATCAGGATATTATCGACCAACCTTAGATTCTAGAATTGGCCATGAGGAATAAGCTTCAAATACTTGGATCAACCAGCCAAAAAGAAAATTTACTGCTGAGATAATGAATAAATAAAAGTGTCCAAAAATTGAGTCACATCATACTGTGATTATGACTCTAAGAGTGATAATCATTTTAGGTATCTCCATAGGTCGGCTCTTTTAAACCATATATATATTCTTAGAACTGAGATGCTATGGTACTACATGAGTCTGCAAATACATAAGTCTGCAAAGCATATTTTAAAGCAAAATGACTGCTTTTGTACCTTTTTTTGACTTGATCAAGGATATGCCTAAAGTAGGAACCTCGACTTCTTTTCTTGGATGCATAAGCATTAAGGCATGCCTTTGAAAGATACAAATGCCATGAGTATGAGAGGGACTCAACTCATTTTGTAACTTCACTATGAGGCACCCAACAAGGCCTTAGGAGGGCTTTCAATCAATTTTAATTCTTTATCAGAAGAGCAACATAATATCGGTCACCCACAGATGTATACGATGCTTGGATCCCATAGGTGGTACATAATTCAAATTGCTTGAAAAACTCCTTAAATGATTGATACCTTTGTTGACTTTGTCAAGAGTTTGATTAGCCATTATGGTTCACCAAATTCTGAGGTGGATCAGTGGATTGGAAATCTCAGACCTCATATTATGTGCCCAAAACTGGACTCTTCTAATCATGATATTTGAACCAGGTCTTGTATGATCTTCAAAAAGGAATTTCGCTCTTTATCCAAAAAACTATGGGCTGGTCATTGTGATGCACCAAATTTATATCATAATTTCATACTATCTGATCCTTTGAGGGCAAATAAGACCATGAAGTTTTGAAAACATTTCTAGTGATTGCTTTCCCTCTTTCTTGGGCTTGTCCTCAGCCTAGCTCTAATACCATGTTAAATTTAGCTTAACATGTTCTTAGCATAGGACAGTCACATCAATTTTTATATATAGCCCAATTATAAATCCATAGAAACCACATCAATTAAAATTATGATGAATGTAACTGATAAAAGAACATAAGAAAATAATGCAGAGGATAAGCCAAGAAAAGAGGACACATGAATATGAATCAAGCCAGGGAAAAACCCCAAGACGGCAAAAACCCTTGATCAGTTCTTATTATTCATAATCTAATGTACAATAGAGAGAGAGAGAGTACAATGATTTAAATTCAATACTGACTTGCCAAATAGGAGATCTGACCTCTAAGCTCTTAGGCTCAATGAAACTTCTATTATGAATACTGGTTAGGTATGAACACAGATAGCTTCAAGGACTGATGTCGAAAATCTGGGTCACTAGTTAGGGCTGCTTGATTCAACTTTCTTTTCCATTACAGTGATGTACCATAATCTAATCTCTGATATAGAGCTTTGAGGCTCCTCCTCAACAATCCCTTCCATTCAAAAATCCTGAATAAGTGGAAGATAAACAACCCCAAACTCATGAAATTAGAGGAGGGTTTACCATGCTTTCAAACCCTCCAAAAAACTTAAAAACAGGCTGCTATAGTGGCTTTCTTCCTATGGTCTATAACAGAGATAAATCTCACAAAAACGCACAGAAAAATCAACTAAATATATGTTGCCTTGCACAGACTTCCTATCCTCCAACTGTGGCTCTTATACAACACAAAATCTGCTCCCAAAACAGTGATACACTGCCCAGACATACCTTCCATCCTCCATGCATTATGTCATAGACCCGGAGAGCTGGTAAAATTACATTAAGGTAATATTGCAGAAATGAGAAACAATATGTCCACAGATATGACTTAGAGCATTTTTATTTAATCAGGACATTATCGACCAACCTTAGATTCTAGAATTGGCCATGAGGAATTATCTTCAGATACTTGGATCAACCAGCCAAAACAAAAATTTACTGCTGAGATAATGAATAAATAAAAGTGTCCAAAAATTGAGTCACATCATACTGTGATTATGACTCTAAGAGTGATAATCATTTTAGGTATCTCCACAGGTCGGCTCTTTTAAACCATATATATATTCTTAGAACTGAGATGCTATGGTACTACATGAGTCTGCAAATACATAAGTCTACAAAGCATATTTTAAAGCAAAATGACTGCTTTTGTACCTTTGTTTGACTTGATCAAGGATATGCCTAAAGTAGGAACCTCGACTTCTTTTCTTGGATGCATAAGCATTAAGGCATGCCTTTGAAAGATACAAATTCCATGAGTATGAGAGGGACTCAACTCCTTTTGTAACTTCACTATGAGGCACCCAACAAGGCCTTAGGAGGGCTTTCAATCAATTTGAATTCTTTATCAGAAGAGCAACATAATATCGGTCACCCACAGATGTATACGATGCTTGGATCCCATAGGTGGTACATAATTCAAATTGCTTGAAAAACCCCTTAAATTTATCCTATTGCCATTTCAGTGACTTTAGTTGAATGCAAATGTTGTTGTGAATTGGTTCCGTAATCATGATTTTTTTTACCCTTCTTGTTTTGCAAGTTCTAATTGCTCTCTTGATGCTAATTGAGGAAATATTATTGTAATCATGTACCAAGTATTAGTCTATTGCTCTCTTGATGCCTTGTGCACTAAATTACCAAGTATTAGTGGAGAGAATGGATTGCTAGCTTGCACATATTGGCCTGTATGCGAGTCGAGATGTATGTGGTTTCTTTTGGAGTTAGTTTTTTTTTTTTGGTGTATGCATGAAATCTGCTTACGAAAGTGGCATTCTGTTTTAACTTGTTACCTTTAGCAGTTTTTAGCTAACTGTGATGGGATTTATAATTTCTTTAGCTTGAGAAACTGATATTCTGTTTTCACCTTTCTTCAGTCTTTTGTTTTCAGCTGTTCAAGATAGTACTGGTGTCAGAGTAGAAACTTCTTGCATTTACATTAAATCATATCTAGGTTCCCTACTAAGGTAAATTTGTGGTTGAAATTCTGAATTCTTCTGCTTTGGATTGCCATATGTTTTATGATGTCAAGGTTCCCTACAAAAGTTCAATTTTTCTTTCAGGTCTGAACACGTTAATTTGTTCAGGTCATGGGTCCCATATAACCAAGAAATTTTTCTTTATTGAGGTTAGTCATAGGTTTGAGATCCACAGAGGAATTTGATGTATGTTCTGGATAGCATACAATGTCTATGCCATATGGGTGTCTAGATGTGTATAGATAGCATGCAATTTCTATGAGTATCTAGATGTGTATAGAAAATAAGGTTTCAATACCTGCATGGAATGTGCAGAGTCTCTGCTTAAGAAAGCAACATTTTGTTTTTACCTTTTTTCAGTGTTATGTTTTGGGTTTTCATTGATAGTCATGACACTAATATTACATGCACATCCATTTCCATATCAAATTTCCCTTCTACGGCAGATCTGTGTAAATTTTTCTGTTGAACTGCTTTTTTGTCATACAATGCCAATCCTGCCAAAGCTATATCTATGTTGTCACAGTTCTAGAGACTTTTCCTTGCTCCGAGTGATGTGGCTAAATAGTTAAGGAGTTTTAGTTCATCTAACCTCAGTTTTATGATTGATGGAAACATTTGATGCATGCACTAATAAGTAATAACATGCAATATATGTGGGTTTATATATCTGTGATTCTGTTTAGAAAGAGGGCTTCAGTGATCTTTTTCAGTTCACACCTTGGTTTACCTTTTATCACTCTTTAAAATTCATCTTCCAGGCTTTGATCCTTCTTCCATCCATGCTTGAAAGTAGCCATGCTGACATGATAACATGTATATGTCAGTCTGCAAGTACTTAGTGTTGGCTGCAATACATATGATATATGGGTAAGTCTACCTACATGTACTTAATCTAGGATAGGGAGTTTTCATTCATTTGTCTAAATTTCCCCTATATATTCGGAACAATTACAGAAGCTATTTTTCATCATTATAGTCAAGGCTTGATCAACCATATTCCCACATTACGTGAAAAGCTCATGTGGCACTATTTTGTTAAGCATGATTAATACTTGTACTATTCAATTTCCTGTCCAGTTTTAAAGTTTCATTTAAAAAAAAAAAGAAATTAACTAACACACAAGAATTTCTAATGTATATCCACTTTTTATCCTATTGCCATTTCAGTGACTTTAATTGAATGCAAATGTTGTTGTGAAGTGGTTCCGTAATCATGATTTTTTTTACCCTTCTCGTTTTGCAAGTTCTAATTGCTCTCTTGATGCTAATTGAGGAAATATTATTGTAATCATATACCAAGTATTAGTCTATTGCTCTCTTGACGCCTTTTGCACTAAATTACGAAGTATTAGTGGAGAGCATGGATTGCCAGCTTGCACATATTGGTCTGTATGCGAGTCCAATTTTGAAGTTTCATTTAAAAAAAAAAAAAATTAAATTTCGTTGGTCTTGCGATGTTTTATTTTTTATTATTTGAATTTTTAAATGTCCGTTTGTATTGCGACACTTCTTCCTTAAAAAAAACAAAATTAAATTTCGTGGGTCTTGCGACGCTTTACTTTTTATTATTTAAATTTTTAAATGTTCGTTGGTATTGCGAAACTTCTTCCTGGCATCAGTATTGCAATGCTTCTGCAAAGCGTCGGTATTCCGACACTTCTGCAAAGCGTTGGTATTTCGACACTTTTGCAAAGCGTTGGTATTGTGACACTTTTGAAACATGTCAGTATTGCGACACTTTAAATGCGTCGGTATTGCAACACTTTAAAAGCATCGGTATTACGACACTTCAATAAAGGGTCAGAACAAGTGTCGCTCTTCCGACACTTTATTGAAGTGTCAGAATTGCGACTCTATGGCTAACCATGCTTTGTCCGACCTCAAATTTTTTCTCTTGCGACGACTGTGTCATAATAACGACACTTTGGCCGTCGAAAATTGGGCCAAATTTACTAGTGTTAGGTGAGTTTAGTCTAATTTTATCGACTATATTTTAGTAGCAGTTATATGTTGCATATTTCTTAAATTGTGGAGTTGTTCCTTTCCTGTTGCATGTTTTTCTATATTGTTATGTTGTGATTCAAATTTTTAGTTGTGCTTTCCAGTTATTCTCCTACATAGTACATGCTTTGATAGATTATATCAAAAGTATTACCAATACAATAACATTGATTGTTGTATGTGGACATTTTTGTTCAGGATGGTCCATTACATAATCAAGATGAGGAGCTAGATCATGTAATTGCACTTTCTCTTTCTGAAGAAATAACCAAACCAGATGGTATATGATGGCAATTTCATTTTTTTTACAGTTACTTTTAGTTTAATTATATCATTTAGCTAGATTTTTTTCATATATTCAACTAAACTTTTGTTGCTTAACAAGACTTTGTCATTTCCATGTTTTAGTGAAACTGCTTATGGTTTGATACTCTCACACAACCTTTATCAAGTTACATGCACCCTCATTAGAAAAAACAAGAGAATTTTGCTTGCCATAATTATCTTTCTTTTTCATTGTGGTCTTAAGAAAGTCTTTTAGCTAAGAAACTGGTTTGAAGGTTATGGCATAACTTGTCATATAAATTGAACATAAGTTATATCCAAAATGTTAACTTGTAAACCACTTCGCTGGTTTTAGGCTTTCCATTTAAAATCTACTTCAGTTTGAACTTTGAACGAGTTGTTCCATAGAATTGAATATTAAGAGATTTTGGTGTAAGGATTAAAAATTAGCTCGTAAGGCCTCTCAGTTATTCATTTATTTTATCTGAATATAACATTTAATATTAAATTAGAACCACTCGGCACAAATAAATCATAGATCAAGATCATATTTTGTAGAGTGTCGTAGAATAAAAATAGGAACAAGGACACTGAATTCTTTCAATTTTCTTGATTCTTATTCCTTTGTGTATCTTTGCACCTTTAGGGGAAATTTATAGTTTAAAGTCTAATTCTTCAAAGGGTGCTAGCTCAATGGAAGAGCACCTGCTTTACAAGTAGGATGTTGGTGGTTCGATTCCATCGTGCCCTGATATAAATATATAGGGAATGACGAAGATCAATTTTTGGTGACAGATGCTCTTGTGACCATCACCAATGAGCTTATGGTGACGTTTTTCGATCCTCACCAAAATATGAAATGGTGACAGTCAACGAACGCCACCATATATATGCACCATTAGTGACGACTATTAAAGGTCTATCACTGTAAATCGTTGTTGTTGATATGAAATGGTGAGGGTCACTGTTTGTCATTATAGTCATTATTCGTGACGGACCTTGATGTCACCAATGAGTTTATGGTGACGGTCAATGAACGTCGCCATATATATGCACCAATAGTGATGCCATGAAAGGTCCATCACAAAAAATCATTGCTATTCAAATGAAATGGTGATGGTCACTATCCATCATTATAATCAATATTCGTGACGGACTTTGAATGTCACCAGAACACATACTTTCAGCGACGCCAGCTTTGGTGACATTCAGTTTTTTGGTGACAGAGGCTATTTTCCATCACCATTGCTCATATGAAATGGTGATGGTCACTATCCGTCACTATAAATCATTATTGGTGACGAACCTTGAATGTCACCACAACATCTATACTTTCAGCGACGCCACCTTTGGTGACGTTAATTTTTTTGGTGACGGAAGCTATTGTCCGTCACCATTGCTCATATGAAATGGTGATGGTCACTATTCGTCACTATAAATCATTATTGGTTACTGATAAAAGTAACTTACTTCGGATTTACAGGGAACAGGGGGAGTAAGGAGCTTTCGACTCCATTTTTAGGATTTCGTTTCATAGTTTAAAGTATTGAAATACATGAGAATCTATTGGAATAATGGAGAAATCTCTAAAAGATTTCCCCATAATAGAATTTGTTATGTATTTTTGAATGATTGGCCTTGATACTGATTAGATTGAATTGTTTATTCATTTGATATTGATTAGATTTAATTGGTTGGAATTTGTGTGAAGTTGGAGAGTTGGTTTGGTTCGATCATTTCTCTAATTGTGATGCCAGACCTTCTATGGCCTACAACAAGATTAATGGTCTAGTGTGCAAGCAACATTAAATCATTCTCACATTCAAATTACATTTTCAATTCACAGAACTTTTAACAAAATTTTAACATATATATAGTTTTTCTCTTCTGAATTAAAAAAACTTAATACATACATTAGTAGATTATCATATATCATATTCATTTTATATTATTACTATAAATTGGATGAGTCAGAATTTTCCAAAAACAAAATCTAAACTCGTGTTTTTCTCCAAAAGATGTTAGCTTTCTTCATATTTTTCCTCTTACAAATCTAGTCTATTTTCCAAACTTTATAAAAAAAATACTTCCATCTACATCCACAAAAGTGGATCAGATTTCTTATTTTCCATAACATCATTCCTATCCAAATATTCTGATATTAAAAAAAAAAAAAAAAACTAATTTACTAATAAAATAAAGGAATCTAATTCCTTCCTCATTTCATTTGTTTTGTTTTCCAATTTCAAAAGTATGATGCTCCCGCATCAGACTATTGGGGGAAAGAAATTGTCTAGGATCTCTTGAAAATTTTTGCAATGGTTGGACATCTCTCCAACAGTCATCCATGTAGCATCCTCCAATGGTTGGTATCTCCACTCCACCAAATAGTGAAAGTACTCTTTTCCTCTAGTTTTTTTCACCACTTTTCGATCTAATAGCCCTTCAATTTCCTTTGGAGTTGCTTTGGCCAGGTTTTTTTCCCATTCAACAATCTAATCTACTTCACTGGAAGACTCATCACATGAAAAAAATTATGTTGCATGAAAATAATACAAATAAGAAACATTAAAAATTGGGGAAATAACAACTTTTCTTGGAAGCTCCACTTCATAAGCATTTGAAGAAAAGTTCCTTAAAATTTTACAAGGTCTGATCTTCTTGAGTTTTAAATTATTGTAATTTATTTTAGGAATATTTCTTTCTTTACATGTACCATCACTAAATCAAAAATGTCAAATTTTTATTGTCTTATCTTTGAATCAACCCTCTGTTTTTATTTGATGTTTCTTTCGTGTAGTTGTTGCTTAACTATTTCTTGCAATTCTTGCACATTCACTAAAAATTCTTCACATTTTGCACTTTTTATATCTTGTATTCCCAAATTCTCCAATTCATGTACTCTCCTTGGATGCATTCCATACAATATTTGTAAGGGACTCATACATGTACTTATGTTTGGTGGTTCATAGTATGGAAATTCAACTTGAGCAAGAACTTGATCCCATTGTTTGGGAGTTTCACTTACCAAGCTTCTTAGGATGCTTTCCAAACTCATTTTCACAACTTATGTTTTCCCATCAATTTTTTGGTGATAGGATGAGCTAAAATTAATGTTAGTACCCAAATTATTGCATAATGTTCTTCAAAAATGACCGAAAAACCTTGTGTCTCTATCTGATCCAATGCTTCTAGGAAATCCATCTAACCTTACCACCTCCTTAAAGAAAAAATTGGAAATATTGGTGGCAGCACTAGTTTTGCTAAAAGGTATAAAATGTGCCAATTTAGATAATTGATCAATGACAACATAGATAGAGTCATTACCTCTTTGAGTCCTTCGCAATCCCAATATAAATCCCATGCTCACTGAATCCCATGGCCTAGAAGGAATTGGTAATGGCTGATATAAACTTTTATTTTGACTTCTTCCCTTCGCATGTTGGTAGAGCCTACATTGTGCAAAAAACCTTTTCACATCATATTTCATGTTTGGAAAAAAATAAAAAGCATTCGATTGAGAAAATTTTTTATCCTTCCCAAAATTTCCTAATAACCCTCCATCATGTTTTTCCCTGATAAGATTTTCTCTCATAGAAAATTTGGGTGTGCACAATCTACTATGTTTAAATAATAATCCTTCTTGCAACGTAACGTTCAAGCATGGAGGTCTATCAGCTCTAACTGTAATTTTACAAGAAACATATGGATCCTTAAAATCAGTATCTTCCTTATACATCTCGTTCATTTCATCAAATCCTAAATTGTTGATTTCAAACTCATGAAAAACAAAATTTATTCTACTTAATGCATCAGTAACCTTATTTGATTTACCACTTGTATGCTTGATGAGAAATGTGAAATTTTGCAATAAATCCACCCATTTATCATGTCTCTTATTCAATTTGGCCTAACTATTGACAAACTATATAGCATGGTTATAAGTATAAAGAAACAACTCTTTGGGCGTAAGATAATACCTCCATTTTTTAAAATCTTGAACTATAGCATAGAACTCTTTATCGTAAGGGGAATGCTTATCCATTGCTTCATTTAAATTTCACTAAAATATGAAATTTCCCTTCCTTATTGACTTATGACAACTCCAATAGTAGATCCACTTGCATCTCTCTCAACGCGAAAAATATTTGTTAAAATCTGGTAATGATAATACGCGCTCTCCATTTATCTTTTGTTTCAGAATTTTAAAATTTCTATCTGTTGATATAGTCCATTTAAATCGCTACTTATTCTCCTTGATTGTGTCAATAATGGATGCACACAAACCACTAAAATTATTTATAAATTTTTAGTAGAAACTTGCAAGACCTTGAAATCTTCTTACCTTAATGACATTAATTGGAATAGGCCAATTAATGATTTTCTTTACTTTATCTGGATCCATCTTCAATCATTCTTTAAAAATCGCAAATTCAAGATATACCAACTCATTCTTCATGAAGCTAAATTTCTTTAAATTTATCAATAACTTCTCCTGCTACTGGGTCCCAAAACTAATTTCAGATGTTCAATATGATATTTTTTTGCTTGTCTCTACACTAGAATGTCATCAAGATAAACAATAACAATTTTACCTATAAATTATTTCAAGACTTCATTCATTAGTCTCATAAGCATGCTAGGTGCATTGGTAAGGCAAAAAGGCATTACAACCCACTCATACAAACCATCCTTTGTTTTGAAAGTTGTTTTCCATTCATCCCACTCTCTAATTATAATCTAGTGATAACCATTCTTGCAATAAATTTTAGAAAATTACTTAGCACCACTCAAACAATCAATTAAATATTCAACATAGGGAAGTGGAAATATATGCATGATTGTAATTTTATTGATAAACCTTGAATCATTACACATTCTCCATCAACCATTTTTTTTTTTATGTTGAGCACGGTGGGAACAACACATCGATTTAATCTCTCTTTTTTTAATCCTTTGTCAAACAAATCCTGCTCTTGTTTCTTTATCTCTTCATTTTCTTGTGTAGTCATGTGGTATGATGTTTTATTCAAAATACTTGTTCCTAGAATTAGATATATTTGATGACTATTTCTTCAAAAAGGAGGCAACTTATTTTGAAATTCATCAACAATTATATCTACAAACTCATCCAACATAGCCTTGACTTCTTCAGGAAAATCATTTAAAATTATGCTATTAAGAAAAATGAATTTATTATTTCTTCACGTGCTCTTGCAACAGTTCCTTTCTATCCATAAGTAGAAAAATAGGACCTGGTTTGTCTTTCGGATCCTTATCCTCCAAAGGTACTAGAATATTTTTTCGGACATTTTTTTCAAGAGTGTTGGTATTTCACCAACCATCATCAATAGCTTTATTTCATAGTGCCATGGTATTCCCAGCAACACGTGACAAATATCCATTGGTAGTATGTCACATAATAGCTCATCCTTGTCATTAACAATTTGGAACTCCACTTTACACTATTCGTTAACCAATATCTGATGGAATTTTGGCAGCCAAGACACCATGTAAGGTGTGGGATGTGATATTCTCTGCAGCCGTAACTTCTCTATTATTTTCGTGGAGACCTGTTTATTTGTGCTACCACTGTCAATCACCACTTTGCAAAATTTGCATGTGGTTTTGAATAAGTTTTTTCTTTTTGTTGGTTCCATAACATATTTTTCATACTTACTCAATATTATCTTCCTCAATAATAATTCTCCTACCTTTGATGTTTGTTCATGGATAATTGCAACTATGTTTTCTTCTGGTGCTTCCTTTATATTTTCTCTTGTTTGGCTTGTAGGATTATTTTTTGGACAATCCCATGACATATGTTCCAGTTTCCCACATTTGTAACATTGAACTTGGTAACCTCTACCTCGACCATATCCTTTTGAGAAAGGCCTTATTCCTCTTGGCTCACCTCCTCTTGATGGTTGATTACTTAAGATACCTTCACCTTCTTTTAGAGACTGATTTTTCTCCTGATAGCTTGTGTGTCCTCTTCCCCTTATAGGAATCCTCCCTCGATTCCTTTGGATTTTATTTCTAGCCAATTTTTCTTTGCTTTCAAAGAGAATTGGTAAGATTCTTCTATAGTTCTAGGTGAAAATAGGCTAAGATCGTCTTGAATCTCCAACCGAAACCCATTGATATATCTCGAAACATTTTTGTGTGTTTCCTTAATGTATCATTCCATAATATTAACCTTGTAAAATTCCTCAGTATAATCTTTAAAAATCAATGACCTTTGTTTCAAAATTTTCATTTTACTGACTAAAGACAAGTGTTAATCTTTCACAAAAATTCACATGTCAACCTCGCCACCATTATTCTCTATATTTTGATCTTGGCTTTGTTATTTCTTGTTATTTCTTCTTGAACTCCATCCCACCAAAGAGTTGTGTGTCCTTTCAATCTAGTAACAACGAAATTCTCATGTTTGTCTTCAACTACCTCCTCATACTCATAATGCTTATCTAAAGCATTGATCCAATCTATTAATTCTTCTAGTTCCAAGCTACCACTATAGGTAGGTATCTTCATTTTAGGCGTAGAAATATCCCCAATCATTGACCTCATCAATTTAATTTCTACAGGCTCTCCATATGTTATTCATCTTCTACTGGAGACACTTCCTAAGATTCATTGATGTCTCCAGTATATGGATCTATTTTCTCATTCATCGCTAATGCTTCTAGCCTTTCTTGCACATGTCTCAAATCCTCCCTATCTCCAACATCAGTTATAGTCTTCCACATCGGCCTCGTCTTCCCCATTGAGCATGAAATGTCATTTCACACTTTTTATTCTATGTGTTGTTACTATGATACCAAAATTGATGCAAGATCCTTCTTGACATGCAAAAAAATTAATGTTTTTTGTGTGCAACCAACATTTAAACATTCTCACATTCAAATTGGATTTTCAATTCAAAGAACCTCTAACAAATTTCTAACATACATTTTAATTTTTTATCTCTTGTGAATTGAAAAAAATGAGTACATCCATTCATAGATAATCATATATATAATTCCCATTATACCATTACTAAAATTACTAAAATTTGGATGAGTTTGAATTTTCCAAATAAGAATCCAAGCTCCTTGTTTTTCTCGAAAAAGTCTTAGCTTTCTTAGATTTTTCCTGCTACAAATCGAGTATATTTTCTAAGCTTAATTAAAAAGATACTTCCATATAGATCCAAAAAAGCACATAATATATCGATTTTTTTCTAACATAATTCCTATCCAAACCTTCTCATATATAAACTAAAACAAAACTAATTTTCTAATAAAGTAAAGGAAATCTAATTCATTCCACATTTCATTTGTTTTTTTTTCCAATTTGAAGAATAAGATTCTCATGTATGATTGTCCATGAGTGAAGCTTATTTTCTCTTATGCATGCCATAGAAATTTTATCAGTCAATGCAGATGTTGCGAAAGAAGTTCCTATGGAAGGGGACATTAGCATTTTGGCATCCCTTGTTAGGTCAACTAATATATGGGTTGCTAAGGAGGTTGTACGGGTATTTTCGAACTTGTTTGTAGGAGGAGATCAGAAAGAGATAACTATATTCTCTTCGTTTATTTTTTAATCTAAGAACTAAAAATTAAAGCATGAAGCCTTATTTTACCCTTTAGCAACCACCTACATTAATTGTGCATATTAATGGTGTTGTGATCCCATTGTATGCACTAAAAGTGTAATGTAAAATGCAATTTTTCATTATTGATTGGAAAAACAAAGATGTTTGACTCAATATTGCTTCAGTTTTATATCATCCAAATAATAACAAGTTTCTTTCCTCCTTTTATTCCTTTCCAAATAACATGAATTTGTTAGTTGTTTTCTTTCATTCAGGGTGCTATTTTAAAGTAAAATGGAATAAGGGAATTAGTGGATCTTGTATTCAAATGGCCTTCTTAATGAGAAGGACTTCTCGCAATGTTTAAAGCTAGAAATTTTATTTTCCAGACCTTGACACATAAAACTATGAAACTAAGAATTCTTTGTATATTTAAGCCTTATGTTTTCTCATAACAGAGGCATATGAGATCAATATAACAAATACATTGGCCTTGTTTTTGTGTCCACTTTGCACAAAAAAAAAAAAAGTACACATAAACCTAATAGTCTCGAATGATGTTTTTATTCAAGATGGAATGACTATACTTTTGTTTGAGAAACATATATTACTTACTTTGTTTAAAATTCAGTCTGCCATGTATCCAATAATAAACCTCTAGAATTGAACTTTTATTTTAAACTAATAAATCTTAAAGTTTGATATCAATTTTTATTTTATATAAAATTACAAAAACCTATTATTTATTTATAAGGCCATATCATAGAGATTTCTTTAGTAAAATATTAATGCTATTGCATATAGTACCTTTTCTAGACATGTGATTGTTTTCACCTTGGTGTTGATCCACTTGTTCTCTCTTTAATTAATGAATATTGGTATTTTATATAAATATAATTTAGATCATCATTTTACCTTTTTAAAACAATACTCAATGGTGTTGATGCACCAACTATTATTTGTAATTATCTTGCATACATATTATCTCTTTACTTTAAGCAATGTCTGAATCCTTCTTTAGTATCCTCCCATATTAATAACCTATGACATCTCCTTTAATGGATTTAATGTTAATAGGATAATTGCAAGTCTCATATTATCTACTTTTCACATCGCTCTAATGGAAAAAATATGAGATTTATATGGTTCATCTATTCTTTTATTAATGATTTTTCAAGGCCTTAGTCAACATGTTATAGACTATAGGTGGAATATGAATATATATATATATATATATATATATATATATATATATATATATATATATATATATATATATATATATATATATATATATTACATCACTCACAAAAATTCTTGGATTTAACAATGAATCGAAATCTCCCGATGATGGAGTACAAACTAGTCATGAAACCTGAAGTAACTAGATCAACCCTTAAGTGCATTAAATACATGCTTTAAGCATGAAATTACACCTGTCCTCTTTTGAAATCAATGCTCATTACCTTTATGTTTTCAACTAGGGTAACTACCCTAGGGGTTTCTAGAAAGGTGCATTAATGGTTGAGTTTGTTGTTTGACAGGGCAAAGTTCTACTCTCGGCTATTGCTAGGGTTTACGAGGTAAATTTTTTTGGAAATCATCCACCATAGTGGTACCATGGTGGTAGGAGGTTTGGAAGCTATATTTCTTCATTGATAATTGTTTTTCACAGGTATCGAAATTGTAGTTGTTTATATTTAGAATTATTTTCATACCCGTATTTTCCCCTTAAAAGTATAACTATTTTTTATTTTAGTATCAAGGTTTATGCCAATGTTTCACCCACTAGATAGATAGTGTATGCATATTGTACCAAATCAAGGAGTCTTAGTTGGTTATGGCATTCCCGCACCATCTAGAGTAAGTAATTCTCGACAGTTTCCCTTTAGATATGTGATGGGCCCAATCAATAGGTATACTATGAGGCTTATTGTGTTATCCTCTATCCCATAAAAATTTCATTTAATCACACTAATTTTAATTATTTAACCATAATATGCTTAGTATGAAGACTAAAGTGTGTTTGTCATATTTCATGGCATAACGTGATTAATATCCAAAAAAAAGAAGCATTATTGGAGATATTTACTATGCATGGGTTGATTGGAAACATCTAGAGAAAATATAGGGTGGTTTTTTCACTGCATTAACTCTCAAACTTGGCTTGAGATAAAATATTCCCTGTCAATGGCTTGAATTCAGTAGCAGCCAATGAACTTAAGCTCATGTGAATATGCAAAGGAACCACGTCTACCAATCTCGATATTTTGGAGGGAATTACTCCTCTTTTCAAGGGAGATTCTGTCAACTACTTTTTGTATAAATAAAAGAGCCTAAAGGCTATTTAGGATTCAATTTTTTTTTGGAGATAAGAGTAGTGACTGAGAGCATAATTCTTGATACTATTATTTTCAACTTTCATATGATGTATGTGGCTCTCATTTTCTATCAATGAGAATTTTATTGTTGGCATGCGTTTGAGTTAACTTTGGAGGGTTCTAACCCTTGGGTTTTTTCCTAATCGAAAGGCTTTAGTTCAACTCCTATATTATTTCCTTGTTCTTATTCAATTCATTTCATTTTTTTCTTTTTTTAAGTAGGAATTATATTAAAAAAAAAATTGTTGCAAGTTTTACCACTACCTCTCTGTTGAAATTGGCAAGAAGAAGAGGCTTCTAATTTCGTTTCCCTTAACTAAATTAGAAGGAAATTGTAATTCCACATCACATTACAACTTGTACGAGTGAACTGAGTTAGGAAGACTTTATTAGCTAGTCAATTCGAGTTAAGGGTCAAACTGGAGGCATCTAGAGTTCTCTCTAAGTTTTAGGGGATCTAGTTATAGTTTAATTGGAGTGGTAATTATGTAACTTAATTATTTGAGATAAAATCAGTTTAAATAGTTCTAACATATGGAGGAACTATTGAGAGGTATATTTAATTAAGTATGATTTATTTCACATGCACTAATCAATTGGATAATAGATAATTCACTATTATTAGTTCTTTCATGTTAGTTCTAAGGAAGACCTAGTTTGGATTAGAGTTAAAGGGAAGTTTCCTATCAGTTGTATAACTGGAAAATTGTAAAGGTCATGTATAATTTCAGAAGAATGACTTATATGTATTGTGAAAACGTCAATTGGTAATTTCCTAATTAATAAGGGTTGAATTTCTTTGGGGTTTGCAAAAGCAAGGCAGGTCATTGAGAGGAAAGAATTATGTTAAGTATTGGAACAAAATTTCTTGGGATAGAGTGAGACAGTCATAGATAGTGCAGAGAGCTTTCAAGCTTGAGAGAAGCATTGTATTATTTTATATTTTTGAACTAATGAAATATATAGATAGTAGGGTTTTTAGCTGAGGATTTCCCAAGATAAATATTTGTTTGTGCGATTGAAATTATTTCTCTTTCTTGTTCATGTCATTTTGCAATCGTAATTTGTTTCTGATATTTTTAGAGTATATTAAAGAATTTTATTTTAGCATAGTACAACATCATTTAAATATATGTGGATTTTATACATGGTATCATAGGACGAATTAGTGTAGAAGAGAATAATATGAGTTTTCTTTGAAAAGGTGAATCAAAATTGTAGATCTACTATGCAGGACAAACAACATAGTCATGATGTCTTTCTATGGATCGATACTTGAATATTTGCTTGAGGGTATTTCAAACTATATTGCTTGGAAGGACAATATGGAAGAATTCTTGGAAGAAAAAATGCTAAAAGAGTTCATAGATAGTGATATTCCCAGGCTCGCAACAACAGATGCTCAAAATCTTGATGCATGGAGGAATAATGTAGTAAAGAAGAGAAGGATTATGTTAGAAGGATTTCAAGATCATATTTTCTAAAACCTCCATGGAAAGGAAACTCCATGTGCTATGTGGAAGGCCTCAACATATTTTTTTCAGAACATTAGAGAACATAGGAAGCTAGCACTGAAGGAAAATCTGGGAAAAATTAAGATGGAGAAGGGCGACATAATACCAAAATACTTGATGAAGTTCACTCAATGTAGAGATGAGTCTTGAACTGTTGGTGTTATAGTTTTTGAGGGTGATCTGGTGAGGCCAGAGCTTCTAGGCCTTCCCAAGAGCTGGAAAAGCTACTAAGATTCGGTGAATGGGAGGGAGAAGCTACCAGAGTGGGAGCGATTATGGCCCGACATGGTACAAGAAGAGATTCTTAATAATAGGGATCCCAAATCCCTCCTTCCCCATCTATAAAAGCTTGCTCAGATCCATGGCAAGCTAGTCTTGAAGTGCTGAAGCTTTGCATCTCCCTATTCCCAAGTGCCTTTGTATTGTAAAGAATCCCTTCTTTCCCTTAAGGCCCATTCAAGCGAGGAGACCATTGTTACGAGACTCTGGAGAGGTTTCCCTTTCCTTGGCGAGCTTTGCGAGACGTGGACGACCGGAGACCCGTTCGAAGGAAGCTGCGACGTGAGAACTTGGTTGTAACTTCTATTCGTTTATCATTTTAATAGATGACTATGATTATGGTTCCACTCCTTTTTCCATCATGTTAATGCGAGTAATATCTTTTCTGACCGATGTTTAGTTACGTATGTTGGTTCCTATGCATGTATCTGTTCGTTTCTTCTGCGTGCAGGTGTTCATCCACGGAGATCGTGGAAGGATTGTGATCTGCCAGGGCTGAAGGACGGGGACATCTTCTTCTTCAGATCTAGCGTTGGAATCCGGGTAGGCTCTTATCCCAAG